>PVKE010036693.1:0-16266 GCA_004027555.1 Craseonycteris thonglongyai | reverse complement strand
CCCCGGTCAATGGTGTCCCGCTTTACCAATGTTAGAATCTGGTCACCTTGCATTACGCACACATTTTGTACGGTCTTTGTCCTTCTCCGTGTTTTCCATCACAGTAGGAGATCTTCCCGTGCAGGAACCACATCATCTCCTCTTCGCTCTCTAGAGTATAATTTTTGTCCCCAGTTACTAGGTATTGAGCCCCTATTACGTCCTAGTTGCTATGCTAAGCTCTGTAGATGCAGAGCTGAGAAGCACAGAAATAAAAACGCGGCTGCCACTGGACTGTGCCCACGGGCGGCCATTGCAAAGCAGCACAGCCGGGCCGAAGCAGCAGAAGCTGTCTCACGGGCCTGGGCAGGGAGGCATGTGACTCGTGCCAGCCCCCCAGGAGCCCACAGGCTCGTGGGGAAAACGGGCCTGCAGACGCGTGAATAACGCCGCCTAACAAGGCCGCGCGAGGAACAGGGGCTGGCGCAGAGGGCGCACAGAAGCCAGAGGCGTCCCCGTCGTCCGCGGAGGGCTTAGCAGCACGGGTGGGCGAGGGCCGCCCAGGAAGAGCCGCGGAGCGGACGGGCCCCGGGAAGCGGCCCCTGAAGAGCTTGGCACGGAGTGAGGAGGCGTGTCCACACCTACGCCAGGGACACTCTGGTGTTTTCTGTTTGCAACGTCGAGTGCCTACTTGTGTTGATACTGTTGCTGTTGTTGGGGGGATGTGGAGGTGGCCCGAGCAAAATCACGTAGTATGGTAATTCTAAAAGCCAGCCACGATTCCCTCGTGTGGGGTATTCCGAGCGATGGGCACTGGGAAGGGGCTTCTGTTCCCAGACATGGGTTACGGCGTCAGCGTGTGATCAGAAATAATGGTGGTGGGCTGGGTAGGAGAGAGGATCCAGAGGGGGCAGGTGCTGGGCTTGAGGGCCTGAGGAATGGATGCCCCTCCCTGCAGAGCCCCAGGGGGCTCGCAGCACCTGGGAGGGCTGGGGCTGTGACGGGGCTGAGGCAAGAGGGCTGCAGCATTTCATGGACGGCACGCGCCTGGAGCGAGCGCCTCCTGGTGGCATTCGGCTGGGCACGTTGGCTCTTCCAGGATGGGCTGGGAGAAGGCACAGGTGCACACTGACTTGCCTGTATGTGGGTCAGAACACGATGCAAAGACTTTTTCCTCCTCTATTGTTCCACTTAAGCCCCACAAAGTAGGTGGGGCAGGGATTATGCACCTGCTGCAGGTGAGAAAACAGGCGGAGCGACTGGGCCAAGGACCGCCGGGGTGACAGACCTGCTTCTACACCCAGGTGGGCCTCTCCTTGACTTTTCTCTCTCTCCCTGGGGCCTCACGTCCCATCCAGTCATGGTCAAGGACCTGTAGTGCCTCGTCTTTTTCCAAATCATGGAAATAGGATTTATTACACTGGCAAGTCCCTTTCGACGGTACTTTAAAGAACCAAAACGTGGAACGCGATACGTCAAATGTGTGGCTGTGCGCAATGGAGTGGTAGAGACTTCATGTGCTGGAGCAGCGAGGTGACCTGAAGGAAGCAGTGCTGAGGGGAATGGGCAGGAGGGAGCAAGAGAAACAGGACACAACAGGCTTTAGGTAAAGTGAAAATACATGCGTAAGAGTAAAACCACAATATTTTTTTAAATTGACGCACATAAAAATACACAACTAGGGATGCTGAACTGGATGGAGTGTGCTTCCCATGCGGGAGGCCCCAAATTCAGTTCTCACCCCCACCCCACCCCTATTCAGCCCCTGGCTCGAGGGGGCGTGCCTTTCATAAAGGAAGCCCCCAGCCTAGTTCCCGCCCTGTGCAGCCCCCGCCCACCTGTGTGAAAAGAAACCATGTTGAAAACTGATGATGTGCAACTATGGAGACTGCTCTGGGCCCTCCCCCTTCTCTTTGTCTCTCTCTGACTCTGTCAAAAACAATACAATAAATCTTTTTTTAAAAATCTGTATTGTGTAGGTAAAAGCTCACTCAATGGGAAGGAGCAGAATCTATCCTTAGTTTTATCTCTAGAACTAGAAAGCCAGTTGGTAATACTATAAAATAAATGAACACAATGAACAGTGTGTAAACTACACTTAAAGGAAACTAGCCAGCTTGCTTTACAACACAGACTCTAGCCTAGAATCATCTATGGCAGGTTTGAATTCCAGTTCCACTCAGACTGATATGCAGCATTGACACAGAGTTCAACTTTCTAACCATCAACTTTCTCACCTGTAAAATGGGCATCGTATTAGTACCTACTGTATTTTTCTATGTATAAGACCCCCCCACCCCCATGTATAAGACAATCCCTACTTTTCTAACCCAACATTAAGAAAACCTCTCTACCGGTTACTTCTGTGTATATAATATGACCCCCAATTTTTGGTCTAACAATTTTAGATAAAATTATCATCTTATACATGGAAACATGGTACTCTAAGGCAGTTGTGAGGATTAAGTAAATTAGCCCACCGATGGCTCCTGACCCAATAGGCATTTTAGGCATAATATCTCTAATCATTCCTCCATCTATTCTCAGAACAGAGACAGATCTCTGTGTGTGAATTATACTTTCCAAAGTAGTTGAAAGGGGCATGTTAAGTGGTATAGACTTCTCTGAAAACCACAGCCCACAGCTATAAAGGAGTCCAGTGGGGTTGGAAGGACTTTTCTTGTTTGTCCTGAGTTGACGTCAGTTTATTTATTTTTTTAATTCTCACTCCAGTTGAGAAGTCTGGCGACCTAACAACGGTTACCATGGCTGTAAGTAGGAAGCAGAAAGAACCTCCCAGCAGTATTTACTGAAGAAAAGGAGTCTAGCTCTTGTAGATAGCTCATGACGGTGCTCATGTCCTTGAGACTGCAAGACAGGAATGCTTGCAAAACACTTAGAAAAACACAGCCGTGCCTTTTCCAAGGACATCACAGAACGGAGCTCAGCACACAGAGAAGCCGCCCACGGCTCCGTCACTGCTTCCTCACACAGAGACAGGGCACAGGCCTCCTTTCTTCAACATTGTCGGTGATTTTGTCTGAAGCATCACTATATTCTACAGTTGTGTGTATGTTCTCAGGGACACTTTTTCTCGTGACGTGAACATGGATGATTCATACGGGCCCAGATTTCTGAATTAATTGCAAGAATCATGGAAATGTAGGGAAGAATCCATGAAGTCACCGATGTCTCCTGGACCCGTTTAGGTCTGTTTTCAAAGATAGTTATGATCTATAAAATGGGATATTAGTAGTTATTAGGAGAGAATGACCTTTAGTTGGGCAGATGTGGTTTTGAAATCTGTCTATTTCTTAGAGATTGTGTGCCATTTGAGCCTCTGAGCCTCAAGTTTCTCATCTGCAAACTGAATATAACACTGATATTGAATGTAATACTTAATGTTACATGTGTTGTACGGATGAGAGATGGCATATAGAAAACAGTGAGCACAGTATGGGGAATACATTTGCCTTTCGTGGCAGGCTGAAGAATGAATGACCCACCAAACATGTTCACCTTCCTAATCTCTCAAAGCAGTGACTGGTACCTGGTATGCAGGTGTGATTCCATGAAGAATCTTAAAATGGGGAGATGGATTACCCAGTTGGGCCTGGTGTAATCACAGGGACAATTACATCAGAGAGCTAGGAAGTCAGAGTGAATAATAGAAGGAAGTGATGAGACCACAGAATAGGAGAGTGAAGGGACGAGGCCACAAGCCATGGAATCAAATAGCCTCTAGGAGCTGACAGAGGCGAGGAATGGATCCTCCCGTCAAGTCTCCAGACGGAACCAACTCTGCCAACACTTTGTTTTCCCATGGGGCATATTTCTGACACTCTGCCCTCCGGAACTATAAGACAATAAATCTGTGTTGTTTTAAGCTACTAAATTTGTGGTCATTTGTCACCACAGGATTAGGAAATTATTACAGTTTTCTACAAATGGTGGTTATTTTCATTATTAATCATATAATATTTATCTAAACGTAAAAAAAGCAAAATTGTACATTTCTGTGTGAAGATTATTACTCTTGCTATATTCTGCTTACATTTCAATCAAGTTTGCTGCTTCCAAATTTTGTATTTCATTATTTCCCTGTTATTGAACCCATGTGCAACGAAGCTATACTTCCATTCTTTTATCATTTTCCAAGAAGATTTCTATCTTGGGGGACAATTAAGTATAGTCTTTGCCTCACAGGATGTAGTCTATTGACCTCCGCTCATGGGTTTGTGTCACATAAGACACTTCAACTTTCTGATGTGAGCACTCAGGGTGAATAGGAACAATATCCAATCTCCCCATACCGTGTAACGATTACTATCTGGGCACATGGCCACCCAAATAGGGACTGAATGTCTCAGACTGCCTTGCAGGTAGATGTGGTCATGACTAGTTCTGCCCAATGAAATGGAAGCAGAATTGACATGTGCCTTCCAGGAACTATGCTTAATGAGCAGCTCTATGTGGTGTTTCTGCTCGTATCTCGTTCCTGCTCATATCTTGTTCCTGCTGGCTAGACCACAGATGTGATGCTTTCATGGTTGTGTCATAATCCATCATGAGATGCCCCAAAATGTAGTCCTTGCTGTTGGACATTTACATTATTTCAAAATTTTCACTACTCCAAATAATGCCTTGGTATGTATTAGTGTGACAACTTTTTACAATCATTCTTTTAAATATTAAAAAACAAAAACAAAAACATACCATGTAATAAACAAATACCTGCTCTTGGTAAAAACTGAAAACATTACAAATATGACTAAAGGTTCCATTCATAATCAGCTTCAATCTAGTTACTGTTACTCTTATAGAGATAATTACTATTATTGGTTAATATATAACTTTTGAGAGAAGGTGTGAGAGAGTGAGAGAGAGAGAAGAAGGAGGGCCCAGAGCAGTTTCCCTAATTGTACATCATTAGTTGTGACATGGTTTCATTCCACACAAGTGGATGTGGGGCCAAGCAGGGTTAATATGTAACTTTTTATTTTTAAATGCGGTTACATATATTTTCATGTAGCTGAATAAAGTATACAGTGCTGCATAGTGTTTGTGAGGCTGGGAGTGGTGCACAGATGCTAACACGCTACATATGTTTACTGGGCAGTGTATCTTAGAGACGTTTCCATGTCAGCATATGAAGGTCTGCATCACTCTCTGTAATTGCTGCCTAGGATTCCATACTATGAACAAATAAATCACTGTTTATTGAGCTATTTCCCTATTGCTGGATATTGGGGCTCTTTTTATTTATTTTATTTTTATTGTTTTGCTAAGACAAACAACAATGCATTGGATCTTTTCCTTGTGCACATGTGCAAATGTTTCTCTGGGGAGATTCAGAGAAGCAGAATTATTGGATCAAAGAGCAGGCAGATTTTTTAAAAAACAGATACAGACAAAATTGGCCACCAAAGCGGTTGCAAAATAATACTCCCACCAGAGATCAAATGAGGGTGTTGTGTGTCCCTACAACTTCACTCATGCTTTATATGATCTAGCTTTGGATTGTTGCCACTGTGATTAAAAATGCTATCTTTTGCCCTTTATTTGCATTTTCCTGATATTCAGTGAGATTATTAATCTTTTCAAGTTTGTTGGCTTTTGTAGGTCACATTCCTGAAATTTTAGTTTCTAGGTCAAAGGATGTGTGTGCGTGCATATCTGTATGTATGTATGTATGTATGTATCATCTATGTATCTATTTATGTATCTATCTATCATCTATCTATATCTATCACCTATCTATCTCTAATGATTTATATATCTATCATCTATGTATCTATTATCTATTTATATATCACCTATCTATCTATCTATCATCTATCAATCATCTCTCCAGTCCATTGCTTATCTATCTCTTTAAAGGTCATGTATTTTTTCCAAGGTGCCTTTTTATAATAATTGAATCAAATAAATACTCTCACTACACAGTGTAAACTGTTTTTATCATACTGTCTACAACACTGAATTTTACATCTGGGTTATTTTGTTTTTTTATTACAGTTTGTTAAGTAAAGATAATATCTCATTTATTTTAAACTGTTTTCCTTAAGAGTAAGACTGAGTACTTTCTTACAATTTTTGGCAGTTAATATTTCTTTCTTTGTGTGTGTGTGTGAATGGCTTATTTCTTTACTTCCATTTTTGTGTGGGGTTCTTTGTCTTTATTTCTATGTGGATTTATAAGAACTCTTTACACACATGGAAAATGTTAATCTATATCTGAAGGTTCAATAAGGTCTGGTTAATTCAATAAAGATAATATTTCTAATATATTAATATATGTTATTCCATAATATATAATAATATTCCAAATAATAATATACATTCCTCACAATGTAGTGACATGTTGCCATAGAAGGAAAATTCATAGTAAAAGCTAATAAACAGATAACTAAGAGAAAGGCCTTGCATAGCCTGATAATAACAATGCATCATGAATAGAACAGTGTCCTCAACCTTGGCATTCAGATAAATAAAAATCTAAAACAATTAAACAATCAAAATCAAGACAGTCCCCTTGCCCCCAAAATACTGCAAAGAGATATAAATTGTGAACTTGTAGTCTTCAGCTTTATTGACAAAAAGCTAGTGCTTTTCCTTTTGTTTCTTCACTTCACAGAGTAATTGGTCCTGGTATTGCCTCCATGAAGATTTATAACATCATCCATCCATCCATCCATCCATCCATCCATCCACCCATCTACCCATCCACCACCCACCTATCCACCCATCTATCCCTCCCTCCCAAACACTCATCAAGTGGTCTTCCATGTGACACCCTCTCCATGCACTGGACAAACAATTGAGGAGGAAGAAAGCTGGGCCAGGCAGCTGAGTGGAAGATGGAAGCAAAGTGCTAATGAAGCTGCTGAGAGTGAACCTTATTCAACCTCTTTTTATTTGGGACCCTCTGGATGGTTAACCCCTGCAGGATCCCATTTTCTTTGGCTTATCCAGAAACTGGTTCATATTCATTCAATCATGAGAAATGTCACACAAAATGGCAAGGGTCCCTCTTGAAAGTCAAGAATGAATGTTAGAAAATCAAGTGGTAGAATTAATCAAAGAGAAACTCTTTAATGGACTAGGTAGATTTTACATCATGAAAAAGAAACAGAGAGAAAGAAGAGAGAATAGAAAAAAGGAGTGGGTGGGAGAAAGGAGGAGAGGAGTGGTGTGGGGGAGGACCAGAGACGTTTCCATATCCACAATTACAACGCTGTTTAATCCAAACGTCTGCCCTCAGCAGCACTGGAAGTTGAGTGAATTAGCTCTTCTACTTGGTGGAGGGTGGGAAGAGCAGCAAGATAAGACAAAGAGGCAGGGTAAAGAGCCCAATTTGAAAGCCCAGGTGGAAAATAGCCTGGGTCCCAAGCTAGGCACTTGTAGATAAAACAAGTAAAACAAGTAACCACCAACCAAACAAACTCAAATCTGCTTGAGTTTGGAGATTGAGAAGCAGAAGAACAAAAGGGGGAGAAATAGGGAGTGCTGGGATAGCTTAGTGGTTGAGCACTTGCCTTGAAGCAGTGAGGTCCAGGGTTGGATTCCTGGCCCCGGCCCATGCAAACCCACATGCTCAACTGCGGTACAAATGGTAACCACTGGGATGGCTCAGCAGCAAAGGTTCTTGCCGCCTTTGTGGGAGGCCCTGGTTCAGTTCCTGCCTGGTGGAGCCCCACATCCACCTGTGTGGAATGAAACCACGTCACAACTAATGATGTACAACTATGGAGAGTGCTCTGGGCCCTCCCCTCTCTCACTCTTCTCTCTTTCTCTCTCTCCACTCCCTACTCTCAAACAATAAAACAAATCTTTTTTTAAAAAGGAGGCAGGAAGAAACAAAGAAGAAGCATTTCTGATGCTGGAGGTGAGTGTCAAGAGCCTGGACCCATTCCAGAAACTGTGAACCTGGGAGTTCAAGTCATTTCTTTCATTATATCTTTTTTCTCTACTGTGTTTAAATCCTTCCCCTCTTCTGTTTTCATACCTAAATGAAGTAGTTACTTTTAGTGAAGGGGACCAAACAATTCAAAATCTCTCATTTGTTTACATAATAACAAGTGGTCCCTTGCTTGGTAAGGAGGCTGGCAGAGGGGAAGATGGGTTTGGAAAGTAGCTGTTTCTCCACGTTCCTAACAGAATCACAAGCATGCCAGGGTCAGGTGTCTGAATAACAATTTGTTTTGTTTCTGCTGTCAAGCTTGCAAACATATATAAAAGCTTTCAATGGATTTACTGAAACTACTTTCATCCTAAGACTAGGTCTGCACTTTTGAGCAATACTGACACCCAGTGTTTGCATTTTTAGAACTGAAAGGAAACCAAGGACTGCAGGGAGGAGGAAGAAGACAGCCTCATTCAGCAGCTCTCATTTATCTAGGACCTCAGCGTGGAGCCCGCTGAGGCCCAGAAAGGTGGCGTGATGATGAGTAGGGCGTTCTTCTTGCTCTACACCAGGCTTGCTCAACTCAAAAGTGAATGTGGGCGTCGTGTTGAATTTTGGGGATGGGGTAGTCCTTTTTTTGTAGAAAAGACTGTGTGTTGCATACCATTGAGAGGGTTCTGTCTCCCGGTGACTTGACTCTATGAATGAGTGATGTCCACAACGTCCTGTCCTCAACAGTCCTGCTCGGCTCCTGCAGACTCACGCTTAGGGTATCTTTCATAAAGTCAATCCATCTCACATTTGGTCTTCCTCTTTTTCTGCTGCCTTCTGTTCTTCTCAGCAAGTGTGTTTTCCAAATAACTCTGCTTTCTCATGATGTGCCCGAAGTAGGCCAGCTTCAGTGTTCTTCATTTTTGTCTCCAGTGATGTCTCAGGCTTCATTTACTCTAGGCGGTCCAGGGTATCCATAAAGCTCACCTCTAGCACTATTTCCTATCAGCCTCTTCACTGTCTGTCACGTCTGTGTGTAGTAACTGGGAACACAAGGGTGTGGGGGATCTTAGCCTTGATCTCTAATGACAGATCTTTGGTCTTGGTGGTCTTCCCTAATCCTCCCCTGGCTGCCCTCCACATCTCAGCCTTCTTTCAATTTCTTGGCTGCTGTTTCCTTTTGAATTGATGACTGATTCGATTTTATTCAGGAACTATCTGGTTTTAAAAATTAATATTCATCCAGTTGAAGTTACAAAATTAAAAAAATAAGCTAGTTCTTAAGTTTTTTTTATACATTTTTTTTTAAGTTCTTAAGTTTTTAAGATCAACTTCCGAATCTTATTTTATTTATTTTTATTGTTTTTTGACAGAGGGAGAGAAGACAGAGAGAGACAGAGAGAAGGGGGAGATCCCAGAGCAGTCTCCATAGTTGACATTAGTTTTCCATATAGTTTTACTCCACAGGTGGGCACGGGGCTGCGCAGGGCAGGAACTGGGCCAGGAGCCTCCCGCATAGGTCCCGGCAAGAACTGAACTGGGGGCACACCCCAGTCCAGCATGTGGGTCCACACGGGCTGGGGCCGGGATTCGATCCTCAGTCTCCGGGCCTGCAAAGCGAGCGCTTAACCCGCTGAGCCATCCCAGCTTCCCCCTTATTTATTTATTAATAAAGTACATTCACAGCAATCATCTTTACTATTTGGGAAAGTCTGCCAAAGAACAACTGAAATGCCTAAAAAGAAACCCAAATATAAAAAATAAAAATAACAAATGCACTTAAAATACTTAATGGCTAATTAAATTTGTCATGGGATCCCCTCAAACACTGTGATCTTATTTCTAAATTTATTATATTCAGTTCTCTTTTTAAGCATGTCTGACTAAAAAGCCTTCCCAAATACTTTAAATAACTTAAAAAAAAATCAGGTAAGTGCATAAATACAGCAGTTTAAGTTGCTAAAATAACTCAATATTGTTTTCAAACTTAAAAAATTATCTCATTTCTTTTCATTTAAAATTGAAGTGTAAATAACTCAAATAAATCAGAATCACACGGCTCATTATTTAGATTCTTCAATAGGGAAAATTACCTTTATCACTATCGATATATTAAATTCCAAATAAACAGATTATCCTGAAATACAGTACAATAGGATTAGTAATGGGTTTGATTCATATATTAACCCAAACTTTCCTGGTGTTGAAAAAAACACTTACTCTGTAAAGAAACTTAACATCAGCCCAGCCAAAATTCATTTTGGTCCCTATATTGATGCCCAAGATTAGTCATCAGCCCCCTAGGGCCACAGTCCTGACCCTTGCCAGTGACATCATTGGGACACAGGAGACTAATTCATAGCCACCATTCCAATAGCCCATACTCTCCAATGGCCTGGACTAGCAGTCCACACCTCTGGGTTTGAGATATTTGGGTTTTTTCCCTCCTCAATCCCCATTCAGATTCTAGCTGACTTCCCTTTCTGCTTCAGTTGGATTTACATTTCTTTGACTTCCTTGTGCCCCACGGCCAACTAAATTATGATACAGTGATTTCTTATTTTAAATTTACTAGAAGTTCTCTTTTGCACTTAATTATATTTTAAATATGAACCCCCTTTTGCAGAACCCCCCCAAAAGTATATGGAATAAATTGGTGAGAGCATTTCTAAAACTTTACATTCTGAGTCTAACTCTTTTTAATCATGTTTCCACTTAGTTGTTGATGTACAAACTTCTCAAAAAGTTAAATAAAACAAGATTCTCATAGAAATACAGAATGAACACGTGCCAAAGCTCAACACAGGAACCAGCAGGATAGTAAACCTGGTTCAGGAAAGGATTATGGGAACAAAGGTGGTATAAGCATTGAGAAAATACGTTGGGATAAGATTGCCAGGTTAGAAACAAGTTGGTTTAAAACTGGTTTATATCCTTCAGGGCAATAAAACATACCTTTGTAGTTACCTTTTCTGTTATACAACTCTCATTTGCATCTCCACTAGACAAAAACCTGCATGTTAACGTGTAACTTCATAAAATGTGAACCTTTACCGAGCAGTAGATAGCACATCAAACAAAAGTGTATTGCATTATAGAATTAGATGACCTATACCACAATGAAAGGATATGCTGTGGAGGCTGGGATGGCTCAGTGGGTTAAGCACTTGCTTTGCAGCCCCGGAGCCTGAGGATCGAATCCCAGTACCGGTCCAGGCAGACCCATGTGCTGAGCTGGGGTGTGCCCCCAGTTCAGTTCTTGCCAGGGTCTAAGTGGGAGGCTCCCAGCCCAGTTCCCGCCCTGCACAGCCCTACGCCCACCTACAGAGTGAAACTATATGGAAAACTGATGCTGTCAACTATGGAGACTGCTCTGGGCCTTCCCCCTCCTCTCTGTCTCTGTCTGACTGTCTCTCTTTGTCAAAAAAACAATAAAAATAAATCTTAAAAAAAAAGAAAGAATGAAAGAAAAAGGATATGCCACTCTCCCTTGTCTTATTTCAAAGTTTTAGATAATTGTCCTCAATATTAATATCAAAAACATTGGTGATGCAGCATTTCTTAAAATAATCCACTGAAGAACCACAGAACTTGGCCAGGCTCTTAAGCTGGCTTTAGAGTTGTGCAGCATCAGCCAACATTTGCCTCTTCTTTGAGAACTGTCGCTGAATACATCTGCTTCACCTCTTCTGCCACCTCCTTCTCTCAATCATTTTATTCCTATGATGAAAAGTGTGTTATACTATTATTTGTAGGATTTTCCCTCAAGTGACTCTAAGTTTTGTTGCTGACACTTTTATGGTCTAGCATTTTTAGGCAATGATAACTGCTGTGTGACTGCTACTTGGCAAACAACGGTTGCAGGAGGCTGTTGGTTTTAGGGTGCTCTCAATTTCAGAGATGACAAAGTGTGGGGAGAAAATGTGTGTCTTGGAATTGACGGCATATGGCAAATCACAGAGTAGCCGAAAATTAAATCAAGAAACTAGCGTAGTGTGTAGCATATATGGAGCATATTGGATATTTTGGGTTTTCCATGACTCCATAAATGTTAGTTTTCGTTTCCTTCTCCAAGTACTAAAATCTAAGTGACTTATCACAAATACCTCTTCCTCCTGCAACGAGGAATGTAGAGCAATGAGAAGAGTTTGTTCTTGTAGGGGTTCCCCAATTGCCAATGTCTACCAAATCCGGCTCCGGCTCTCCCTTTATTAGTTTTGATGGCAGGAGGAATGTTCTGAGGTCTGCCTGTTGCCATGAAGTCATAAAAATGTCCTCGATAGCCCATAGGTAGCGCAACTTTTATCATAATGTTCTCAGATTCTGGCACAAAGGTGCTTTGACACCGTCATACCTCACAAGACCCCATTTGCTGTGAAATAGTGCTCAGGAGTTCTCCTCAGTCTTTGTCATGTCACATCACACAGCAAATGCTAACATTAATCCAGCCACTGGGGTCAATGGAGGGGTTCTCTACACGGGAAGTGACTGCCCAGGCGGCCATAACTGCCAGGGGGCTGTGACTGCCCAGCTCTGCCTGATCTCCCAAGGCCAAGGGGACTGTGGCCACGACCTATAACCTACATACTGCCGCACTCTATCACTTAGGACCTGGCACTGGTTATAGGCCCGAGTGTGGACCAAGAGTGGAATCTTAAAATGAAAAATAAAGAAGGTCATGCTCTCACAAAAGAAGAATATAATTTCTGTCTATTGGAAGAAATGAGTAACCAATCTTTCAGAACGACTAATCAGAACTCAGCTGTAGCGTGGTCACAAAACTCCTCATCCCACACTCAAATGGGCTGGGAAAATACGTACCCCTTCTGACTGATCTGATTTTCCTCCTGAGCCACAGCCACTGGGTAATAGAAAAAACAAACTGAACTATGTTTAGAATGATCTGGTGAACTCAGTCTGTTTGCAATAATATAAACTGTCCCAGTTTAAGAAAAATGCTCAGTCCCTTTAGCAGAAATATAATACTTAGGCTTTCTGGATAGAGTGGCCATTATAATTCATCCTCTAAATGGGACCCCCTTTTTTTTTTTTCATTTTTAAAAACACATGCCTTATACAACAACCCACACATATAAATACAGTGCAACACTTTCCACGTCCCCACCCAATCCACTGTTAGCAGTACCCTTTCAAATATGTTCTGGGCAGATGGGCAAACACAAAGAAACCTTAGACATATAGGTGATTTTTTCCAATTAATAAATGCAATCACAACACACACCATATGCTATAATATTTATTTTATAACTAGCCCCATCAGATGAACTCAGGACATGTTTGAGGGAGAAAGGGCAGGCTGTTCATAGTGCCGCCAGGACGGAAGGCATGTGTTCACCTGGAGGAGCGGGGCGGCTCCTGGAGCCTCCTGGTCCATTTGGTGGTCACTATTTACACGCCTGTCTGTACAGCAAGGTGGCGGGTTTGGGCTGCTTCCTGCACCCGTCCCTCGGAGGGGCTGCTGGGGGCTGTGTGCTGCAGCTTCCCCTAGAGTTTGAGGATCTGGCCATTTTTTCCGATTTTTTTTTTAAGATTTATTTTATTGTTTGACAGAGACTGAGACAGGGAGACAGAGGCAGGGAGAAGGGGGAGGGCCCAGAGCAGTCCCCAGAGCCGTACATCATTAATTTCAAAATAATTTTATTCCACACAGGTGGAGGTGGGGCCACACAGGGTGGGAACCAAACCGGGGGCCTCCCACATGGGAAGCAGGTCCCAGTTCAGCACATGGGTCCGCAGGAGTGGGCCGGGACTGCATCCCCAGCCCCCATGGCTGCAAGGCAAGCGCTCAATCCACTGAGCCATGGGGGCTTCCCCATTTGGTCTGATCGTGATGTCTGGAGTCACCAAGGCTCCTCTGAAGCCATCCCAAATCTCTGCTGGCTGATGCGTTCTCAGCAGGGCCGTGTTCCCTTGTAGCCCCCGGGACGGCTGGGACTCGAGCATGCCAGCATCCAAAGGCTTTGCTTTTGGTTTATTTTTCACCCACTTGCCATTTCCTCGTGCCATGTTAGGTGTGGTGCTGAGTTGAAGGCTCGCATTCTCTGAGGACCTAAAACTTCCCCTTCTCTGCATGGAGAAATGGACCACCCACCCTGTGCTTCCAGACTCTTCCCTGATCTGCGTGCTGCTAAAGCTCCTCTCTTCCACTTCCAGGGTTGGTCCTGAGAGAGGGGGTACTCCACAGCCCCAGACGTTGTCCTCTTTAGTCTATCTTTTCCCCAAATTCCTGCAACCCTTCCATTCCAGGAGAGAGAGGTCCTAGGTTTTTCATTTCCTTCGTGTCACAACATCTCCTTCTAAGGATTACAGCCCAACCAGTTTAGCTGTTATTGAAGGAGGTGTGTGTGTATGGGGTGGAGGAGAGTGTTGTGGACATTTTCAATCTGTGTGGAAAAATGCTCTGGATCTATGATCTGTGTCATCTAGTTTGCTTTCCTACCTACTAAATAAATTGAGAAAACTATGTCTCTAAGCCAGTAGAAATAGGCTTTCAATTTGACTACCTAACTGAAGACCCAAACAAAACCCCAATTTAATGGCAGATATCAGCCTTCCCCCTGAGCCACTCATCCTATGTTATGAAAGGGCAGGAAGCCTTAGTTGTTACTACACAGAAATGGTGGCACAACCTGGGTATTGCCCCGACCTGCCACACTCTTGGACTATGGGTGACTTATTGCCCTTGGGGTCAGGTCAGGAAAGAAGGAAAGAAAAGTGAGAATGGCGGACTCCCACCACCCACATAACCACTATGGTTCCAGCTCATCAAAACAAGAGTTTAAAACAGTTACTGGAAAGTACCTTGAATGATTCCTTCATAGAAACACAAGCAGAGAGGAATAACAGTACAATGAATGTTGGGCACCAAGCAAGCACTCTCCCATTGATGGTCCTGCTCTGTCCTCCCTGGATCTTGTTTCTCCCACTAGCCAGGCTTCCTTTGGATTCTCCTCCCTTTTCCAGTGTTTTAAGAAAAGCAAGTCCTGTTCCCAGGGCAATGCTCCTGGCACATCCAAGGAGGGAACAGCAGGCTGAAGGACAAGCAGAGAATGGGAGAAGCACAAGATTGAGCAGGCCCAGGTCTGAATCCCAGGTCAGTATATGTATGGCAGGGGTTCCCAACCTTTTTATACCCGAGGGCACATTCTAAAATAGGGCAGCGGGCACCAGCTATTTCTAAGAATATTTATTATTGAACAAGAATAAAAAATAATAAACAAAAATAATTTTAAAATAATAAATTTATTGTACAAATTATATATACACAAAGAAACATATATACAAAACGTAATACAAAGTAAATAAAAAACACACGTATAATAAAATCATTTAAAAAAACAAAAGAAAACATAAAAAGAACCAATCTGTCAGTGTGATCTTTGGCATTGCATTTCATTGGCCAGTGCCTCGTAATTAGGAGAGTATGATGACAACCCTGTTAGCAAACAATTATTAAGATGCTCATCGGTAAGTCGAGATCTATATCGTGATTTTACTAAATTCATGTTTGAAAACAAAGATTCACATAAATACGTTGACCCGAAAACCGATTTGATTTTATGTGCCGCTTTTTTTAAAAATGGGAACATTTCTTTGTCGATTATGTTCCATAAGTCCTCTGATATTAAGGATTTTAGCAAAATATCGTTCTTAAGGTTTAAAATTTCTAACCCTGAACAAGGTCTGCAATACATGCAGCTAGTTCTATTACATTTATTTGGCAAGTAAAAGGATTGATACAGAAGGAGACAATTGGCTCGATATTTGTAAACGGCAGAAATCTCTCTTCAAACTGTTTTTGAAGCACTTGCAGGGTCTCAATAAATAATGACACGTTTAATTCATTGTTACCTAGCATTTTTCTCATATATGGGAAGTGCACGAGAGACTTGATATGCAGATGTGGTATTAACAAAGTCAATTTTGCTTTAAATGCGTTTACAGAGCTTATCATTTCAGCTCTATTTTTGTCTTTTCCCTGCAACTCCAAATTGAAAGCATCTAATTTTTCCATGGTGTCAGCAAGAAAACCCAAATGCACCAGCCAGCAAGAGTCTGTTAGTTCATCCTAATTTTCATTTTTATCATGTATAAATGTTTTTATTTCTTCAATTAAGTTCACAAATCTTGTAAGAACTTTACCTTTACTGAGCCAACGTACTTCAGTACACAGGATGAGATCGTGTTCTTTATCTTCAGTATCTTCTAACAGGGCCTTGAAAAGTCGGTGTTGCAATGGAGCTGCTCGAATAGAGTTGATTATCTTTGTGACTATTTTCATAACATGTTCAAAGGGCAGTATTTTACAACACAAAGCTTCCTGACGGATAATACAGTGGTAGGACATAAAGTTTGAAAATGATTCATCT
>PVKE010036692.1:0-16269 GCA_004027555.1 Craseonycteris thonglongyai | reverse complement strand
AAACAACCAAAATGCCCTTCGATAGACGACTGGATAAAGAAGATGTGGTACATTTACACAATGGAATACTACTTCAGCGATAAGAAAAGATGAAATACAGTCATTTGTGACAACATGGACGGACCTTGAAACCATCTTATTAAGTGAAATAAGTCAGACTGAAAGAATCAGGAAACATGACGTCACTTATAGGTGGAATATAAAACTAAAAGTAACAAAGAAACAAAGACTTATGGACACAGTCAATAGCTTGGTGATTGCCTGAGGGAAGGGGAGGAGGGGGGAGGGTGAGTGGAAGGGGAGGGCGGGTAGGTGGGAGTGGGCACCAGACATATGGTGATGGAAGGAGAGCTGATTCTGGGTGGTGAGCACATAATGCAATACATAGGTGATGTAATGTAGATTTGTACATCTGGAAACTATCTAATTGTTACCAATCATTGTCACCCCAATAAATTTAACAATAAAAAAACCTAGGAAAACAAACAAAAAAGAAGGCAATTATTAAATCAGAAAAAGACATCAACAATTAATTATAATTACACAGTAGTAATATTGTAAATATTAAACATTGATTTAACCTCTCCCCCCCCCCAAAAAAAAAAAAGAAAGAAAAAGACTCAGGCCACCCCGTGCTCCAGTCCCAACTCAATGCTACACAAGCCTTATGAAAGTCCTTCAAGGGGCTGGATTTTATTCCCCTTGGCTAGGGGTCTTGGAACATTGTGTTCTCATGGCCTAAATGCAACCCTCCCCTCATACAAGTACATATACAAATCTATAAATAAAAAGGCTGATTCTTTCTTTCAATCTTAGCTTCCATTACATATTTTTAAAGAGGAATTCCCTGACCAATTATGTCTGAAGTCATTTCCTTAATTATTCTGTTTCAACATCCTGTTTGCTTTCTTCATAGCACTTACATTCAATTGTGTGCTTACATGTTTTTTGTCATGTTTTCTTCCCTTATCTAAATGATAAACTCTATGCAGGTAAGGATCATATCTGTCTTATCTATCAACTCTGTCCCCAATATCTGGTGTAGTGCCGGACATATAACATATTCTCAATCAATATTTGTTGAAGTGACCACTGGAGTAAGGGAAACTGCCACAGACAAAATGAGGACCTCGAAAGTGAAGTTGAGAGGTGTATCAATATGATAAAGACCTCATAAACTCACAAGGTTAACCTTCATCATGGAGAACACCAAGCAGGCAGTGGCAACTCAGGACACAAGGAGCAAACTTCAACAAGGACAGTGCCGCAGCCTGTATAACTATATTAAAAAGGGTACATTAGTACGGTACCCTGAGATACTTAAGGGATCAGGAAATCTTTGGCAACCTTACATCCAAAACACTCATCTTCATCTCGCATACTATCCGTTTTATTTATCTACTTTATTTTCTATAATAGAGCTCCACAGAAAAGAATTTTGCTCATTGCTGTCTCCTCAGGTATAGTATCTAGTATATAGTACACAGTCAATAAATATTTAGTGATTGAATGAATTCTGTTGGTAGGGACTTAGATAAAAACTGTTATAGTTGTTACTGTTACTGTTATCTTCATCTCTTTATACTTTCCTAAGTTGAAGAAGCATGCTTTTCCTACTGTCTTAAAATCTGCTGGATCCCTGAGCCATCTTACTATTTTGAAAGTCATGAAAGAGGCAGGGAAAAGTCACATTCAAGTGTATGTGAACATTTGCAAAAACTGTAAGATATATCTGAATGTAAAAAGGTAATTATACAGAGGCTCATTCACCCCATGTAGTTGAGATTGTGCTAGGTTTTAAATCAAGAGGTATGCAAAAGCACTACAACGTGTGTGTATTCATGTTGAAAATTTGAAGTAGAGTTTTGATTTTTAAAGTCAGTTGTTTGAAAACATCTGTTAGCACCATCTGTATAGAAATTCCAACTCACATTTAACAGTGTGCTCTTTTTTGGTTTGAGGCTCACCAGCAGAACTTACAACTACTAGATTGGCATTCTAACTTAAAAAATATTACTGTTCCCCTCTACTCTACTACCCTCAGGGGCACTGTTATTGGTAGCTCTCCAAACCATATAACCATTCTTTCTCAGTCTCACTTTCAGGCCACCTTTCCTCTTTTCTGGTGTTCCCCAAGTTTCCACATTCTGACCCTTCCCCTCCTTTTTTAGCTTTAATTCTTTTCTTGGGAATTGCACATATTCCCGTATTTCTAACTACTACCACTACTCAAAACTTTAAGATTCCAAGCTGAATGTACTTTCTAATGCAACAACATCTATGTGAGCACAGTTATTTGTCTTCTGATACGTTTTATAATTGTATCTATATCCTTATTTTCTAATGCACTATTCTGTCATATGCCCAATCCCCAGTGGGGTTCTCCAAAGCCATCTAATAGGGACACAGTATATCAGGAAGCCAGACTACTGGGATATGAATTCTGGGTTCTGCCACTTGCTAGTTTAGTGACCCTGGATGACCCTTGGTGACCCTGGACAATTTACTTAACCTTTGTGACCTTTAGTTTTCTCATCTGTAGTATCAGCCTCAATGTATCATTTTAAAGATAAATGACAAGATACGGGAGAAGCTTAAGACTGTAGTTACATGGACCAGCACCTTATCTATTATAAAACAAACCAAAAAAACCCCAAACAAACCAAAACTATTATTACCTTACATATTAAATCAAAATGAATTATCTTTGTTAAAATTAAACAAACTTTTCTTATAAAAGCTAGTAATTCAGGTTAATAGTCTAGTACCTTTAATACTTCAGGTAGCTTTTCCTAATGTTCATGCAGACCAAGAAGTTCAATTTAAGTTTTTGTTCATTTGTTTTTGTTTTTAAATCAGACATCCTTCTATGTGAAGAAAACATGAAGAACACAACTCTTGACTTATCTAATGGCAGAGGAGACTAAAACACATGCTACCCCAAATTATCTTTCAGTTGTAAGCTCTCCACATCTGATTCTAATAAACTAGCTGTTATACTACCTTATGGTTCTTTTGAGTGGTGAGACTACCCATCTCTGATGACAAAGAAATACATTATATGTTAAAACTTATTTAAAAATTAAACTAAAAAAGGAAACTTATCTATAAATCATTATTTAGGAACTTTTTAGTGAAGAACTCTAAAAAACTTGTATTTCAGCACAAAAACACAAAATTATAACCCCTTTAATAAAAGGAAATAGTTAAAATTGATTGCTATTTTGTTTCAAAATTGAATTTTAATGTCCTACTTTTGAGGGGAAAATGTCTTTTAGTTAATGATATTGTAATTCAAGGCAATCAATTTTATTCTGCTTGGTAGGTTCTGTCTCCCACTATACAAACCTGTAGGCTAGTTTGCAAATTCTAACATTTCTAATTATGAGGCTCATCTATTCCTATAGTTACCAATAAATAAGTAAAACTATACATAATGATCACTAAAATAGTCTCTTAAGGTTAATGAAGGCAAAGTTATTACTACCCGTATTTTCCGGTGTACAAGACGACCCCCTACTTTTACAGTTAAAACATAGGTTTAGGCCTATATTCGCTGTATAAGACTACCCCCCACTTCGGAGGTTGTAGTCTTATACAGCGAATATAGGCCTAAACCTATGTTTTAACTGTAAATTAGGGGGTCGTCTTATACGCCGGAAAATACGGTAACCCTTTACTAACTTTGTATTTTACCATACTCAATTAAGATTTTATAAGATAAAGACTAATGCTCTCTATACATCACTTAGTATAAACAGTTGTGAACTCAGAGGGGAAATAAAAATATTCACTCTGGGGAATCCTGTAAAAGCTAGATTAATTGCTCCTAAGAAAAAAAGAATGGTGAATTAAGTCTGAATGGTGTATTATACTTTTAAAGGATATTATAATTTTATTAAACTAGCATTTATAACTTTTTATAACTAAAAAGCTGCAATTCTCAAAACTTTTTTTAAAAGTCCATTCTCTATAATTTCAATTTTATTTAAAATCATCAAGCATTGAATCAGTAATCCCAGAGGTGGATCTACCATGGAATGAAGCTTCTTAGTGATAGGAGAAAGACCCTACTTGTGTTCACACATTTGCAGGTTTTTCTAAAACTTAAGATATTTTGTATTTTCTTTCTAAAAGGGGCCCCTAAAATTGTATTAGCTTTAGGCCTCACTAAATCTATACCCAATCTTGCCTAAATATGCATCATTTATCTGAGTGTTAGAAACAATCCAGTTTTTTCAGACTTGCTGTTAAAATTACCTGCATACTTACCATTGCCCACGAGAGGGCCCTAGCTACATTATGTAAAATATGCTCTATGACTTTCTATTCCTTTAGCATATCCAGACAAGCAAGAAAAGAGTGAGCTAACAGCTCTAAAATTTGAAAAGCTGCCTCTTAGCTCTGAGTTAAGAACTACTGCTATCAACAGGCTGATGTAGCAGAAATGTCTTTCTTTGTTCTACAGCTGCCAACCGATTACTTGGCAAACTTAAGAGCGAAGCACGACAGCATCCCTTCAACGTTTAACCAAGTTAAATGAAAGGCCATTTCATCCCAGGAATACTTAGTCAAAATCAAATAATGCCTAAGCTCTTTTTTCTAAGCCACTCAAGTGCTCATGAAGCACATGAGGCTGTCTTTGCTGAAAACAAGCATCAACATCACCAGTTTCTACACACATTTAGCTTGCGCCTGCTGCTTTTTGTAGCCTACCTTCCCAGCTGGGGTTTACACCAAATTTCAAAATCAAGCCTTACTTAGACTCTCTTTGACAATAACCCTGCAGGTGCAAATTAACCCATTATGTCCATAGTTTTAAAACAGTGACATACCCATTTTACAAAAAAAAAAAAAGATTTATAATGCCACAGCTCAAAATTATTCATATTTGCTTATAAATTTTCTCCAAATTCTTATTTCTTCCAATACTTATTTCCTCAAATGCAAAATGCCATTTGACTTTCAGAAAAGAGTGGCCTGTGTCAACAAATCCGGAGATCGCTGAGCCATAAGATAAAGGCCCCACATCTATGAAAAGATTGTTGAAAAGATCTGACTATCTACTAAGAGTATAAGATTTCCCTTTCGTAAGCCTCTAGAGTGAGAAGGAAAGTGTGGTAACTACTGAATACTGTCATAAAATTGTCTCATCAGATCACAGATAGTCATTCTATAGCTTCCCAATCAACTTGTTGATAAATCATAATTAACAGTTCAGGAAACTCATATTAGATAATAGTAATTCAAATTAAGCTAAGCCAAGGGAGGGCATGTAATTTATTCAGATTTGCAATCTGCTTATTGCAGGAAGCCAGAACCTTGCTGTGATCTGCCCTTCATGTGCAAAGCACACTTTGCAGAATCTGTCTTCCATAGAGAGAAAAAATCTCTTCTCAGAGAATCCAGCCCATTAATACATTGATTCTTTTAATACTTAATTAAACTAGGTTTGTTGGCAATTTGATCTCAAGGGAGTTATGATGAGTGTGGAAGGCTGGGATAGTAAAAGAGACATTTACTGACGTCAATAGTTTAAACAAAGGGTAGAGCATCAAATTTATAGAGAGAAAGAGACAAAATAAAATAGAGGTCAATATGGTAATTTCTATTCAATTCCATCTGGAATACTGTTAACAAAAATCACGTAGTATTAAATAGCCTAGCCCTTGTTTGCTTCTCAGATTTCATTTAGTACCACTGTTTGCCTTGTTTGTTATATTCCAACTAAATTCCCCTTTTTCCTGTTTTTAAACACACCAGACTCTTTCCCATGCCTAATTGTTCTCTCATGTCCTCACATGCGTGGTTTCTCTGTATTGTTTAATTCAAAGTTCAAATATCACCTCTCACAGAGGCCTTTCCTGACTATCCCAGCCAAAGTGGTCTGTCCTATCCCACATCCCTTATGACTCCATGGCACTTACCACTATTGATAATCCTTCTTAATTTACTTGTTTACTTTCCTGTCTCCCTTAACCCGATGCAAATTTCATAAAAGAAGGGCCTTGTATTGCTTATTCACTAATATACCTATATCAGAGCCTAAAACTTTTCTTATAGGTGCCTTTCATAGGTGCTCAATGAATACTCATTAAATACGTGAATGAATAAATGAACAAGAGATAAGATTATTCTCAAAAACTTAATAATCTTTTGACTAATTAACATTAGAAAACCATATCAGAATACCCATCCTCTTGGGCTTTACCATCTAACTTGGGAAACACAGTATGTATGAAAAACAATACCTGGATTTATCATACAAATCCACGAGGAAGAAATATTGGCCCTCTGGGGAGAAGCAATGACTTGCCTTTTCTTCATAAGTCTCAGAAATCTCAGATATATACCAACAAGCCTTTGTGACCACATATTAAATAAATTTTTAAATACTGGAAACCATTATATGGTTGGCAGACAAATTTCACCTTATGAGGGATAAAGAATAAATCCTTATCTGGGTACAAAAATTTACATGTGCTGTTGGTAATAGATATGTTTTATGAATGCTGTGTATCATCAGGAAAGAGGAAACATGACAAATGTAGGTTTTCACTTTGCAGGGTAGGGAAGAAGCCCTTCAAATTTCAGCTGCTGGACTTCAATGCACAAAAAGGGTAAACTAAAGAATCATAGAACATATCATTTACTCAGAGAAATAGAAGACCTGGCCTATTAATACTTAAGCCACACACTGTGTACCCAACTAAATATGCTCTTTTATTTCTCACAGCAGTTATATGAAACAGATATATTTATTTTTGTTACATTAAATAAGTGAGGAAAGTGTAGTTAGGTAAAGCAAGGCACCTAATGTCACATCCATAATAAGACCTTGATTTGAACTCTAGAAACAGGCACTGCAGGGAAGGTCACATTTCTGAGTAATCCTCTGCCACTTTGCTCAGACTTTTACAGGTACTCCCAAAGACAGGTACCAATGGCCCTGAACTTAAGCTTTCTAGAAGACAGAAGGCCTACACTAACTGTCTCTTTTCTGTGACAGTCTAATTTTACCTGTTTGGGAAGGTGGCTTATTCTTCATTTCTGGACAGAAAATGTATAACATTTACTGCTTCCGTAAAGTGAAGTTTTTCCTCCCATTATACTTAGCTCTAAATTCCTGACATTTTATTCAAATTGTGGCATTTAAAAAAGAGATGTTAAAGATAGGAGAAGACATGTTAACACAGGAACAACTTATAATGTGTTCTACAGAATATGCTATATTCTGTATGTAAAGCTAAAATTGTTTAATAGAAAATTAAAGTTTACTGATACTATTTATCTTTAGCATTATGTTTCATGTATGGGGATGGTCAAGAAATTCACAGAACAGGGGGTTTATCTGAGAGGCGGGAGCACTAGTGCACACAGTTTGATTGTGTGACTTATTATTAATATATGCGCCAAATTTCAGCCTCCTTACAACTGTGTTCTTTCAGATACAATGGAAGAAGCATGTCAAATGAGAAGAAAACCCCAAGTATGGATAAATTTGAATTTTGTGCCACCATTAAGTTCCTCACAAAACAAGGAAAAACACCTCAAACCATGTTGGAAGAGATGTTAGTGGTTTACGGGGACTCATTGTTTACAAGCGGCATAGCCTTTTCAATCAAGGCAGAGTCGACTGAACACGACCTCCATCCAGGATGCCCTGTTGAGGCTTCATACTCAAGATATTGTCAAAGAAGTTAAAACTTGTAGTAAAATCTGCCACACAGAAGAAAAAACAGCTTGCAGAAATGGGTGGAGTATCACAACCATTTTGAATATTCTCCATCAGCCTCTAAGGGTGTCAAATCAGTATAAGGGGGGTGCTGAGAAAGCTCATGCTGCTTCAAAACCAACAGCATGTTGAGTGTCCACAACAGTTTTTGGGCCTCTGCAGGGACAACAAAGATGAAGGTTTAAACAACTGTCACTGACGATGACTTCAGTTCATCAATATGAGCCTGAGTCAAAGTAGGAATCTGTGCATTAGCGTGAAAAGGGCATGCCACCCCTTAAGAAGTTTAAAGTGTCTCAGCTGGCTGAAAAAAATCATGATTACTGTTTTTTGGATACAGAGGGTATCCTGCTGATCAAGGATAATAAAAGTGTCACAATGACTGGAGAGTACTATTCCAGTCTGCTTAACCAGACAGGGGTCTCCAAACTATGGCCCGCGGGCCAGATGCGGCCTGGATGTGGCCTGCGAGGCCCTCTCATCTGGCCCGTGGAGACCTTTTTATCTGAATAAAATAATATTAAATAAATAATTAGAAACAACATCTATGTTTTGATTCTTTTTTATTTGGATCTTGAATGTGTAGTCGGCCCCCAAACTGCTGTTTGATAGTTAATGTGGCCCGCGGGCTGAAAAGTTTGGAGACCCCTGAAAGAATCTATGAAGGAGAAAAGAAGAGGAAAATAAAACGAAGTAGTCTGGCTATTGCAAGACAACGTGCCCCTGTGCAAGAGGACTGTTTTTTGGTTACTTATCATGACTGTGGCTTCCAAACACTAAACCACCCACCCCAAAGCCCAGATATGGCTTCATCTGATAATTATTTGTTCATAAATATGAAGAAATGGCTTCAAGGGAAAAAATTTACAGATGACAAAAAGGTTAAAACTGCAATTAGAGTTCAAAACAAACATTTTTTTGAGTGTAAAAATAAACTTATTAAAAGATCTAAAAAGTGTAGGGTTAAGGGTGAATATACTAAAAAGGTAAAATAGTAGGGTTTTTTTATCCTTCTTTTCATTAGTTATACAAATTTCATGATGACCCTTTGTACAAGAGCTGTCCAGAAAGTATCTAGCCATGAAATATAAAAAATGCAGGAATTTATGGCTGTATGTTTTTCAACAGCTCTCGCATATTTGTACATAGGTGCACAAGTGTGTGCACATACACATGCACACACATGCATGCATGCGCACACACACACACATATATAGAGAGAGAGAGAGGAAAAGAGAGAGAAACACACAATGAAAATGAAGCTCATCTGAATATAACAGAAGGTCTCTAGTGAAAAAATATGCACATTTGGTTTCCAATAATATGGCAGATTAGTTTTAGACATATACACAATAAAAACCTCTGTTATATAGAATAACTAAAAACTGTGGATTAAAAAATATATAATTTTAATGCTGAGCTGAGCTGATGGAGAAGTGAAGAGATTTCCTTGGAGGATGGAAATGACAAGAAAGGATGAATCCAGAGGTAAACAGCACTGAAGCCAGTAGTTATCTTGGGAGTATTAGTCAATCCGCAGTTATCCAGAGCCTGGTTTCTTGCAGGTTGCATGAACTAAAAATAGGACTAAAAAAAGATTATGGCTCAAGTAGATGTAAGATCAGATAGAAGAAAATGCATGTATGAAACTGAAAAGACTCACATGTTTTAGCTAGAAAAAGAAAACCTCCTGCAGAGTGCAACAGTGGTCATCATGCCTTCTTGACCTTCACTCCAGGTAGGATGGGGAAAAATACTTTCCCTTGAGACTTTCTAACCCCAAGCTCAGTTGTGTTTTGGGATATCACAATTTGTACAATCTAAATGGCTCAAGAGTATTTAATACATACCTTTATTTTAAAAAGTAATGAATGGGTCGTGTCTCTAGTAACTCACACAAAGAAAATTCAAATCCCCTCTGCAAGAGCACACTGTAAAACAAGGCCCAAAAGAATCTCCTAGGAATATAAGCTCATAAGAAAAATAATCACAAAACATGTAAGAAATTAGTAACTTGGAGTCCATGGAAAATGCAAACTGCAGGAGCAGTCCTGAAAAACCCACAAGTATTAAGTATCTATGAATGCTTTAGTGTAATAAATAAAAGATGATACTAACTGTATATCAGAGGAAGAGACCATCAAAAAATGACCACAAAGTTTTGAAAAAGAAAGCAATAAAACTTCTAGAGATAAAGCATATAATAAAAACCAAAACCTTAATAGATGAGTTTAATAGGAAGTTAGACACAAATGAAAAAAAAAAATTCTGTGAATGTAAAATGTCTGAAAAAATTACCCTAATAAAACAATGAGAGGCAAAATATAAAAGAGGCTAAAAGGCTAGAGAACAGAATGAGGAAGGGCAACACAGATCTACTCAAGTTCACAAAAGAAAGACAAAATGGGGTAGATGCAATATTTGAAAAAAAAAATGACTTTAGTAGTGATAAGACACTGATTTATACAGTTAAGAAGTTCAAGGTACTCCAAAATAAATTTTAAAAAATTCATTCTTAAATATATTGTGGGTACAATTTTACGCCTGGAACGTATGTAATTTTTATTAACCAATGTCACTCCAATACATTTAACAACAATAAATAAATAAATAAAATATATCATGATAAAATATCAATATACCCAAACCAAAGATGTATATATATATGTATCTGTATGTATGTATGTATATACACACACACACATATATGTATGTATATATACACACATATGTGTGTGTGTGTATATACATATATATACATGCATATATATACATATATATATTTATATTTATATATATGTATATATATGAAAGAGAACTAAGTTGAATGATGATTTTTATTTCAAACAGTGGAAACCAGTAGTTGAAATAATGCTTGCAAAATACTGTGAGAGAAAAAGTCAACCAAGAAAATACAACTATTGGAATGAGGGTGGAACAAATACATTTTCATCTCAATCAATAGAAATGGAGTTTAGAATCAAGAGACTCTCTCTAAAGGTTCTTCTAAAGAGTATGTGTTAGAGAAAAGAAAATGTTCTCAACAGAAATATATGTCAGATTCAGGAAATGATGAACAAGGGAAATTTGCAAATATATAAGTGAAAGCTTATAGAACAACAATAATAAGACATGTCTTATTGCTGGGGTTAAAAGAAGATATAGCTAAAATCCTGGGCAATGATTCAAAGTAGAAAAAAAATAAAAAGTTCAATCATTCTAAAATCCTACATTTGGAAGTATGGTAAAATATGGATTAATGTAGACTTTGCTAAGTTACCTATGCATTTTAAAATATATTTTGAGCTAAAAGAATAGACATAGCATAAATTCTAAATTCATGGAGGAGAATAATGGAATAAGGAAAAAAACAATTTCAAAGGCAAGAAAAAGAAATAAAATAGAAAACACAGATAAAATGTTAGAAACAAAGACAAATATACTGAAAATATTCAATGTAAATGAACTAAATTATCCAATTAAGAACTGAGATCATAAGATTTGATTCAAAAGGGTAAAACCCAAATATGTGTTGTTTACAAAGATACAAAAAAAAAAAAAAAGAAAAAGAAAAAAAAATGGTAGTAAAATATATATTAGTTTAAATATTACCCGAGCAAAGGTAGGGTAAAATATGTATTATTACTAATTAAAATAGACTCTAAGGTAAAAATCATAGCAGAGATAGGAGTGTGTTGTTATCTATTGATAAATTGTTCCATTTAACAAAATATAGCAATCTCAAATTTTTATGCCTCTAAACATACAACCTCAAAATACATAGAGAAAAAATTAATATAAATACAAGAAAAAACTGACAAATCTGCCATAATAGTGAGAGGTTCTGATGTACTTTACTCAATTGATATTATAAAGCAATAGAAATAAAATTGGTGAAAACAGTAAAGATTTAAATAGCATAATTGGAAGCTATAGAATCCTGCAACTAATAACTAAATAATATGTATTCTTTTCAAGTTGACATGGAACAGAAAAACTAATTACAATTTAAGAAATGTCTGAATAATTAATACTAACCCAAGAGGAGATAGAAAATTTGAATAATTGTATTAATATTTTTAAAAATAAGTCAGGTTTTTAAAAGTTTTTTTCCAAGAAAACATTATATCCAGAGTATTTAATAAGCCAGTTCTGTAAATCCTCAAGGACTTCTCAACTTCAATATATTTCTATTATTATTAGCAAACAAAAAAGGAGAAAAGAATGTTCAAATAATTTTGAGTCTAACCTTTGACACTTAAATCAAAGAAGCAGAGAGTAGGAATTCTAATTATAAAAATACATATAAAAGTATCCAACTAAAATAGCATGTAAAACACAGCAAGGCACAAAAAACTAAGTACATCACACCACATTGTGTTTATGTCAAGAATGTAAAGTTGATTGAACATTAGAAAGCAGAAGTGTAATTTATCATATAACAGTTCAAAGGAAGAAAATCTACATAATTATCTCTATTTAAGTAAAAGCATTCTACAAATTTCAGCATCACTTTACAATAAAATATTTTTTAAAAACTAGAAATTAAAGATTTTTATAATAGAAAGGGTATCTATTAAAATCTTACTGTAAACATGTTATCAATGGTGAAATATTTAAATTATTTCTTTTGAATTTATATAAAAAACATGCCCACTGTCACTTCTATTCAAAATTACCTTTGACTTTTTAATTAGTACCATAAATCAATAAAAATTATAACATACAGATGGTTTGTAAATGAGAATATAAAAAATTTATAATTTGTGGAAACATTATTGTATAAATTGAAAACAAGCATTTCCAAATTATTATAAAAAAATGCATTGTTTTTCAATTAGAAAATTCAATTTTAAAATATATTGTTTACAGGTCTAAAAAATAAGGAATCTAAAAATAATTCCAACATAAAGGTATTCAAATTCTTTATGTACAAAGTACAATTTTTTTTGAAAGACCCAAAGTGTAGCTAAATAAATAGAAAACATACTATGTTCATGGATAGAAATACTCAATATGGGAAAGATATCAACTCCTTTCCTCAAATTGACTTATACCTTCAATGAAATTCTAATAAAAATTACAAGATGTTTTACAGGACCTGAGAGAATGAATCTAAATATTTTCATGTAGGAGTAGAGTCAAAAAAATGAAAGATGCTGGGATAGCTCAGCTGATTGAGCTCTTGTCTTGCAACTGGAATGTTCGGAGATTGAATCCCAGCACTGACCCATACAAACCCATATGCTGAACTGTGGTGAAACTGGTAACTGCTGAGATGGCAGTGAAAGTTCTCGCCTCCCATGCAGGTGGCCCCCAGATCAGTTCCCACCCTGCTTGACCCTACATAAACTTGTGTGGAATGAAACTATTTCATAGCTAATAGTGTATAACTATGAAAACTGCCTTGGGACCTACCTCCTTCTCCTCTCTCTCTCATCTTCTTTCAAACAATAAAATAAATCTTTAAAAAGAAAAAAAAATGATGTAAAAATTTGTTCTGTCCATTATTAAGACTTATTATAAAGCTACACAATTAAAAATCTATGGTATTGTCCTGGAAACAGACAAATAGGCCTGGGAAATGAGAGGGTGAGAGCTCAGAAATAGACTATTATGCATTATATATGCAGACTTGATATGTGGTAGTGCTGGTACTGTACATCTGTGAAAAAAGATCAATTTTTCAATAAATTATGCTAGAATAATTACAAATAGGAAGAAATACAACATCAATTTCTTCCTTGGAATATATGCAAAAATTTGTTCAAGAACTTTAATATGAAAAATTAAACATTAAAGTTATTATTATTTATTTTTAAAGATATGTTTTGCTTTGAGAGAGAGAGAGAGAAGGGAAGAGGGCCCAGAGCAGTCTCCATAGTTGTACATCACTAGCCATGACATGATTCCATTCCACACAGGTGGATGTGGGGCCTCAAAGGGCAGGAACCAAACCAAGGGCCTTCCACTTAGGAGGAGAGAAATTTCACTGCCTTGCCATACTGGTTGCCAGGAATTGAACCCCAGACCTCGTGACTTCAAGGCAAGCACCCAATGACTGAGTCAAAAGTAATTTTTTAATCACATGAAGATGGAGGTTTTATACCAATTCATAAGAAGAAAAATACTGATAAATTCAACTACATTAAAATGTAAAATTTCTAATTATCAATATTAATCATAAAATGATAATCCAAAAACTGGGAAGTGATATTTATTGTACATATGACAAACAAATCAATAAGATAAATACAAACAGCCCAATAGAAGAAGAGCATTAACAAACATTTCTTAGAAGTAAAAACAGAAATGCCCAATATTTGAAAAGATCCTCAGTCTTGTTAGTAAGCAAGGAAATGGAAAGGAAAATCTCATAGAGATATTTTACATCTGGCAAACTGGCAAAACTTGAAAAACCTGACAATCTTTCTGACAAAGTTCAGGAGAATATAAGGCCCCATAAATTTTCATGTATCACTGGAGGGAAGTGATATAATCACGTTCAAAAAGCAAGTTGATATTTCATAATAGAGTTGAACATGAGCGTAACCTATAAATGAGTAATACCAATTCTTTGTATAAACCTTGGAAAAACTTTTGCACATCTGTACTAGCAGGCATTAAAAATTGTCTACAACAACATTGTTCATAACTGCAAAAAGCTATAAATAGTTAAACTATCCATCAACAAGATGACTGAAAAATAAACTGTGATTTATTCACACAAGGGAATTCTATGTTGAAGTGAGTATGATTGAGTCACAGTTACATTTACTGACATGAATAAATCTTGAACATATAACGTAAGGTGTAAAAGCAAGTCTCTTCAAAATATATACAATATCCTTTCATTTGCATAAAATGAAATAGGCAAAACTAAACTTATAACGCTTAGAAATATAAAGAAAAGCAAGGGAATGATTATTACCAAATTCACATGCAATTATCTCTATAAGTAGAGGGGGTCACACAGAGAATATTAATGTTACTTATCATGTTTTATTTTTAAAACCTGGATGGTAAAAATAGAGATGTTCATTTAATTGGTTAGTCTTTAACTATAATATACTCATGTATATTATGCTCACTTTCCTACATATGCTATATCTCGCACTTTTCAATATGCACAATTGTATCTGTGATATAGGTATCCAGATATGAATTTTTTTAATTCATTATGCAAATAACATGAAGCTCAGAAGAGCAGAAGTTAGAAGTTAGAAAGTGAGAAATATTGATGGTCAGTACTTTCAAAGTTTGGAATTAAAATTTCAAATTATATTAGAGAGTAGAAATAGACTGAGTCTAATACTACAGAATGATAACTCATACCTAATGTAAAATCTTAGAACTAAAAAAATATATAGATGAATAAGCTCTAAAAAAAGATTATTTGAAATGATTATTGGAGTGTGAATTAACTCCATTGTGGGTTCAAAATCTGTTGTATTTTTTAATATAATTTATTCTTATGGATTATGAAAATATATGTTTCTTAAATTTTAAATATTGACTATCTTGTACCACTGAAGTTGGATGATATAATGAGAGAAATCTTAGACAAAAACCCCTAAGATCCAGGCTCCAGCCCTAACTATCTTTTTGTATCCTCTGGATCTTAGAGGAGTCTCTTGAAACTCTTTTTGGGACTTTTGAGGTGTTAGAATAAGAAAATGTGGAAGTGACATAAAATGTTAAGGAGAGATACTCATCAGTTTCCATGTGCTCAGTGAGCACTGGATTCAGTTGCTTTATGCTTAGATTCTCTTCTAAACTTCATATTGAACCTGTGAGATGGGTACAATTAGTCCCTTAAATAAAACTGCTTTCATAATATGTATGTGTGTGTATATACATATATTGAAACACTAATAATAATAGTTGTTATAGATGTCTGCATATAAGATTTGCATGGTCCCTATGCCCATGCAGCTTAAAATTCTAGTAGAAGTAGGAAAAAATAAACACAAACAAATTAAAAACTCAGGAAGTGTATTGGGGGCTACTTCTACATAGAGTGATGGAGGACAATCTTCCAGAGAAAGTAACATTTGACTCAGACCAGAATAAAGAGAAGGAACCAGGCTTATAAAGCCTTGGGGAAAGAATATTGCAGGAAAACAGAACATCAAATACAAAAGACCAAGAAGGGACCAAGTTTTTTTTGTTTGACCAGGAAAACCAAATCACCATGAATGAAAGGGACAAGATTAAGAAGGCAGGTGGGCACTATAAAGGTTTCTTAGATATTAAAATTTTATTCTAATGTAGTGGGGTCCTAGTTAAATTATCTGCTGTATGTTTTAAATTAGCGATCTAGTTGCTACTGATAATAGGCTACGGAGCAACATACCATTAAATGGCTATTGCAAGATCCCAGGGAATAGATGGCAGTGGCTTGAAGTGGGACGGTAGCCATAAATATCCCAAAGAACTGGTAGTGAGATATATTTTGAGGGATATTTTAAAGGTAGAAGACAAATAACTTACTCATTGGGGTCCTAAGTTTGGGACTGAACTATTGCCTGAAG
>PVKE010036691.1:0-16273 GCA_004027555.1 Craseonycteris thonglongyai | reverse complement strand
TGTCCCCAAACTGCTCCTTCTCCCTCCCTCTCCCGCTCCCCCCTTTTTCCTCTAACCTTTGTGTGTTGTTCTGCGTTGTGTGGTTCTCTCAGTTGAGGGTGCTTCTCAGGGTTGCCCCTGTGGGTTCCTTTTTGTTCGTAAGTCCCTTCCCAGGTAGATGTCTGGGTTCTCCTCTCATGCCGCCATCTTGCTCTCCTCTCTCAAACTCTTAAGATTCTAAATTATGCTATTAATGTGCCCTGAGTTTATACAATAGTCAATCATCAGAATCTAATAATCCCCTTTGGCATTGAGGCCAGAGTTATGCAGAATTCTTTCTTTTAAGATTTATTTTATTGTTTTTGAAAGACAGAGACAGAGAGAGACAGAGAGAAGGGGGAGGGCCCAGAGCAGTCTCCATAGTTGAATGCCATTAGTTTTTGACATGGTTTTGTTCCACACAGGTGGGCAGGGGCAATGCAGGGTGGGAACTGGGCTGGGGGCCTCCTACATGTGAGGCACATCCCCTCGAGCCAGGGGCTGAACTGGGGGATGAGAACTGAACTGGGGGCCTCCTGCATGGGAAGCATACCCCAGTTCAGCATATGGGTCCACACGGGCAAGGCCTGGGATTCAATCCTTGGTACCGGGGGCTGCAAAGCGAGCACTTACCCCACTGAGTCATCCCGGCTTCCCCAAATGTGTAGACTTCTTAAACAATAATGCTTTCACTTATTCACTCAATAAATATTTACTGTGTATCTGTTATGTGCTGGGCACCAGTTTTGGTATTAGAGATATAGCAGTGACAAATATAGACAAAGTCCCTGTTCTCATGGAGTTTATATCATAGAGAAGGAGATGGATAATGAGCAAACAAAAATTTTAAGTATCGGCTAATATAAAAGCTAAGAAGAAAAATAAAGCAGAACAAAGGAATAGAAAGTGTAGCAAGAATGAGCAGAGGGAGAAGGGTGAAGGCAGTGGGTCATCAGGAAGGCCTCACTAATAAATGTGTATTCAAGCATGCATGAAGTGAGGGAGTGAGTCATGTGGAAATCTTTAGGAAGAATGTTCTAGGCAGAAGAAAAGAGTAAGAACAATGTACCAGAGGCAATAAGTTGGGTTTGATCTGTTCCTGGAATAGCAAACAGAGTGAGCAAGGGGCAGGGTGGTAGGAGGTAAGATCAGATAGCAGGGCATGTCAAGGTGTTGGAGGGAATTTGGACAGTCTTGGCAAGGATTTTGGCTTTTATTCTGAGATGGAAAACTACTGGAGGGTTTGAGCAGAGGAGTGACTTGATCTGACATATTTTCAAAGGATGTCTCTGCCTTATGGAGATTAGACTGTAGGGCAATGAGGGCATAAGCAGAGAGACCAATTAGAAGTAATCCAGGGAAAGCAGGGATGGCTCAGCGGGTAAAGCGCTCACTTTGAAGCCCCGGGGACAGAGGATCGAATCCCGGCCCCCGCCCATGCGGACTCACATGCTGAACTGGGGTGTGCCCCCAGTTCAGTTCTTGCCGGGACCTATGTGGGGGGCTCCCGGCCCAGTTCCTGCCCTGCACAGCCCTGTGCCCACCTGTGGAGTGAAACTATATGGAAAACTAATGTCAACTATGGAGACTGCTCTGGGCCCTCCCCCTTCTCTCTGTCTCTCTCTGTCTGTTTCTCTCTGTCAAAAATCAACAAAATAAATCTTTAAGAAAAAAAGAAAAAAGTAATCCAACTGAGTAGTAAGAATGACTGGGCCCAGGTGCTTGTGGTGGAGGTAATTTAGTGCAGTGCTGTGGTTCACACACAAAAATAACTTCTGAGACAGTCTTAGATGACAGTGACATCTTCTGACTCAAATAAACTCTTACAAAGTTTTATGAACACAGAGAACAAACCTAAAAGCAAAGAAGGAATTTCCTACAGAAGACAATAAATGGTAGTATTCTCTAACAGCAGAACCCTACAAATCCATGGCCATCAAAAAGTACCCTAGGAATGAGAGAGTCTTCCTCAGAGACTGCCCTGGTTCTCTGGGGGATCTGAGTCACATCAAGGGCCATCTCATTTGAGTGAGGCTGTGAATGTGAGGTGTGCTTGGGCCTCAACTTTGGAATTCCTCCAAAGGTAACCAGAGAATGCCTGTGGAGGCTGCAGTGTGCACTGCAGGCCTGTGTGCTCTCATTCCTAATTCAAGCCTTGCCTGTGACTGATCCAGTGAGGTGGTACATGAGAAAGAGGGAATGAGAGAATGGCAAAAAGCAGATTGTGATTATGTTATTTTAAATCTTTACATGATTTGCTTTCTGATTACAAAAAACTATTTCTCATGATCATTTCCACTTCTAATTTTGAAGTACTATATAGACACATATTTTTCTGGGAAATGTTGAAAGTTCTTTTCAGTGTTATTTGCAAATGCTAAAAGATCAACTGAGTATCAATATTTAAGACACAGTAAAAGGAACACCTCCTAAGATCAGACAAAATGAGTATACTATTTTAATTTCCTCTTAAGCATTGGGTACATATAAGAAGGGAAAGAGATATAAGTAATCAATTCAACTTTACTACACCTTCTTTCCACTTAAGATAATCATTATACCCCATGTTAGCTTTTGCATAAAGATCTGAGAGGTTGGATATGACAGAGTGAAGGAGACTTGGAGTTACATTAAGAAAAAAGAGTACTCAGCCTACCGTGGTGATGTAGCGGGAATGGAATTCTGGAGCATCTTTCAGGAACGTGAGACCAGGGTGTGTATCTACCACATCCTGAAAAAGAACAAAACCAAAATTAAGTTAAACATACAAAAACAACCCACTAAAACGCCTACAGAATTTTCTCCTTCCTGTAGAGTAAGTTGCCAGCTGAGCAAACTCATTAGTATAGAATATTTGACAGTACACTTAAAATTTACCTAATACTTTATTAAATTCAAATTTTATCACAGCATACTTATGTGTGCTCTTCATAATGCATGGTACATTTCAATAAACAGTTAAAATTTAATATTTGATAATTTGTGAATCAAATGTCTTAGAGGTACATACTGTAATTCTAATACATCAAGGAATGTCAGGGAAATTTATCCCACAGATCTTGGTAGGGGTTGCTAAGTGAAATTTATACAGAAAAGATGATACATACACGCCAACTAGAATGATTCTTTATTAACCTAGAGTCATAGGAAATTTTTGAAAAAACAAAACAAAAAACCAGCCATGTAGCCAAATAGTATGAAATCTGTCTATGTTGTGTGAACCATCAAAAATAATAATGTGGATAAATCTGTTTTTAATTTAGAATTTTAAAATCTGTTATCTTATTCTCATGGAAGACTACTAGAATATTAAAAACTTGAGGGGAAGCTGGGATTGGCTCAGTGGGTTAAGTGCTCACTTTGCAGCGCCGGGGGCGGGGGATCGAATCCTGGCCCCAGCCCATGCGGACCCATATGCTGAACTGGGGAGCTCCCCCAGCTCAGTTCTCTCTCTGTCTCTGTCTCTCTCTCTCAACTAACTAACTAACTAACTAACTAACTAAATATTAAAAAAAAACCCAAAACTTGAAATACTGTTTTTAATATCTAATTAGATTTTTAAAACACTTTGAATAAGCCTGGAGAACCTATTAGAGGTAATTTAATAACCAGAAACAACAGCAATGCCAACATAGGTCTAATCTATTAATTGGTTAGTCATCAATGGACAGACATCAGTTATATCTTTTGTTTCTTCAGAGCAGTCAGCTATACATATCTACCAACACAATCTAAAACCAGTGGACCTTACTATTTAACTTCTTATCTGGAAATAAATTTGTCTTACAGAAAAGTTGCAAAAATATTAGAGAAACTCTCTATGGCCTTCTCCCAGCATCCCACAATGGTTAAAAACTTACAAACCATAGTACAGTTATCAAAACTAGGAAATGAACATTGATACAAAACCAAACTATAGATCTTATTCAAATTTTACCAGCTTTCCCTAAATGTATTTTTTCTATTCCAGAATCCTACACTGACTGCATTTAGTTCTTGCATCTCATTGGTCTCTCCCAATTTGTGATAGTACCTCAATTTTTCCTTGTATTTCATGATTTTGACACTTATAATGAATTCTGGTCAGTTATTCTATAGAATGTCTCTCCATGTGGTTTTGTCTGATGTTCTCTCATGATTAAAGTTACATACTTTTACCAGGTATACCACAGAAGTGATGCTGTATCCTTTTCAGTCATACAAGGTGTACATGATGTTGATATGTCTTATATCTTGTGGTGTTAACTCTGAACATACTTGGTTAAAGTGGTGTGTTCTAAGTTTGCCATCAGAAAGTTATTATTTTCCCTTAATAATTGATAAATATTATAGGGGAGATATTTTGAGACTGCCAATATCGTATTTCTGTGCAGACTTTTGCCCACTGATTTTAACAGCCATTGTTAGAGCTTGACATTTACATTGTGGTATTTACCTATGGTGATTCTGTATTTCTCTCATTCCTTCTACATTTATTAACTGGAATTCTTCTGTAAGGAAGGGTTGTCCCTTTTCTCCCATGTATTTATTTGTTTAATGTGTATCAGTATAGACTCATGGGTATTTATTTTATTTTATGGGTTATAATTCAATACTATCATTATTTTGTTGCTCAAAATGATAATAGCTGGAAACTCTGTCTGGTTGGCTCCTGTGTCCTCTTGACCTGCCCCATCCTTTTGTGAGCACTGCCATATTTTCTGAAATCACAAGATGGTCCAGGTTCATTTTCTTGCTCCAGTCTTGGAATCAACTTTTTCTCCAAATAACCCTGGTTCCTTTTAGTGTAGAATGCTATTTAGATACCAAATCTGGGTGCCAGGTGTCCTCATTACTACTAAGATGTCATTGCTCCTAGGTCTTAGCTGGCAGAACCAAGAAGATACTAGTATGTATGTATACTAATCTACACATACACACATTTGTTTTTTTTTATATCTACATTTATATATTAAATACTATGTAATCATACAGCTAACTCTGATTTCAATCTAACACCATAAATTTCTTCCCAGCCTTCCCCATTTTCCTTGTAGTTTTAACAGAATTGCCAAGCCATACTTCATTGAGAAATAAATTTATTAACTAGAGTAGGGTATTTATGTATAGTACCTTTTGTCTTTAGTACCTTTTGTATCCAGTTAAAATACCCTTTTCCAAGGTTACTTAGGTTAGCGCTTTCCTTTTCTTACTTTATCCTATTTAATGTGGTTATGTTATTCATTTGTAATGCAGTTCAGTTCATTTGTTACTGTTAATATTCTATTTTGGATTTCTTTTCCCACAGGTCCTCGTTGATTTTAATTCCTTATTTATTTCTTCAAGGGGTAATATGTGAAACATTACTATGGTTCTAAGAGTCAAAGTTAGTGTAGAATTGACATCTTATAACATTCAGTCTTCTTCCTACCCATAAAGATATATCTTTCCATTTATATAAACCTTTTTTAAATTTTCCTCAGCAATGTTTTGCTATTTTCAATGTATAGGTCTTGCACTTTTTTTTTTTTTTTTTTTTTTTTTTTTTTTTTTTTTTTTTTTTTTTTTTTTTTTTTTTTTTTTTTTTTTTTTTTTTTTTTTTTTTTTTTTTTTTTGGTCAGATTCATCTCTTAAGTAGTTAATATTTTGGATGGTATTATAAATGGTATTTTTAAAATTTTAATTTGTAATTATTTGTTGATAGTATATAAAAAAGAAATAGATTTTTGTATATTAAGCCTTGACCTCTAAATTCACTTCTTAAATATATCTTTGATATATTGTGTTTTCATGTCATTCAGTACAATTTACTTCTTAATTTTCCTTTTGATTTCTTCACTGACACATGGGTTACTTAGAAGTATTATTTAGTTATTAAATATTTGGGAATTATTCACACATGTGTTACTAACTCTGATTTAATCCCATTACAAGGATAATCAGTAGAAGAACTACCCAGAGAAAAGCACCAGGCCCAGGTAGTTTCACAAAGACATTCTACCATACCCTCAAAGACCAAATAGTCCTAATGCTCAATAAATTATCCAGAGAATTGAAAAAGAAGGAAAACTCCCTAACTTTCTTTTATTGTGCTAATTTCCATTTAAAAAAAGGATTTTGCTATTAAAAGAAGCTTGAAAAACACCCTTCTAGAAAATTCTGACCTCTAGATTTGTGTACAACTGACATAACTTACATTAAAAAAAAATTTAAAACCTCTGAAACTCTAAGAATACACCCATTTTAAAAACAAAATAAAATTACCTGAAGTAAAGGGATAAAATCCTCCTGTTCTAGAGAGCTGCAGCTGGGCTTTGCTAGAAGACAGATAAACTTGGAGGCATCATCATGATGATTATTCAGCAACCTGTAGAAGAAACAACCGCTTAGGAAGATTGGCTCCTGTGAACAATGACTACAATATCAACAGTTGGTAATTTCAGTATAACTGAAGGCCATTTAGATCAAGAATCAAGTGTTCTCTTTTCAATGATTAAAAATATAGAATTTTTCCATGCTCTTAGTTTTGCCAAAGGGACATTTAAATAAAAGCTCAGTAGCAAGATGGTATATTATTTTTGTAGAATTCTTCTGTGGCTGAGACCCCAGAGTCAACTGCATTAATGTAGGTAACAATAAACTTAAAGGAGCATGTCCGTTCTTTAGCACAGGACACATGGGGCCAGCACTGCAGAGCTACCCGCCAGCCAGAAGGAACTAGTATGCACCACATGAGACATAAACTTCTTTTTGGCCAGGCTGGCAGACAGACTCAGGGTCAACCTGATAGGGGGCTTCTGAGATTAGACTTTGAAGAATAAGGCTTCAAAAAAATGCCGTAGTAAGTCTTCGAACTCCAAGAATTCTTCACATCCAACTAATTGCTGGACATTTCTATTTGGATACTATACTCTGAGAGCTAAGTCAAAATATCAAAAGCCATATTTAAAAACCTTCCTCTCAAAGTCAGTTCTTTTCATGGACATCTATTTTTGTTAATGGTAGTACCATCTTGAGTTAACTGGGCTTGAAATTGTGAAGTCATTTTAAACTTATTTCTCTTCCTATTCTTCATATCCAGTTAATCTCCAAATTTTCTTATTTTCCATCCTTAATCATTTGTTGAATGCTAATTATGTGCCATGTACTATGTCTGGCCTTGAGGATAGCTGGGATACAAAGAAAATAAGATACAGTTTTGTGCTCTGTAAGAAGTTATAGTCTAGTGAGAGAGCTACACCAATAAGGATATACTCCTATGTGGCAGCCATGACAGAAGTAATAAACATAGGGTGTCAGGGAATGACATAGATGAACAATGAGAATCCCTGAAAAGGGGAAGAAGAAAGTAGGTTGCTATGGGTCACATGTACAAATGTCTGCTTTGAGAGGAATGGAATATTTGGGCAATTACCAGCGATGTGGTTGTAAGAGAAGGAAACACGAGCAAGTGGGATTGGATCCTGGGGGCCCTGTTATGTCAGGTCAAGAAGCCTGGACTTCAACTTACTCCACAGAAGAATTTTAATTTGGACTATGACATGATCAGATGTATTTTTCTTTCTTTTAAGATTTATTTTTATTGTTTTTTTTGACACAGAGAGAGGCAGGCAGACAGAGACAGAAGGGGGAGGGCCCAGAGCAGTCTCCATAGTTGGCAGCATTAGTTTTCCATATAGTTTTACTCCGCAGGTGGGTGTGGGGCTGAGCAGGGCAGGAACTGGGCTGGGAGCCTCCCACATAGGCCCTGGCAAGAACTGAACTGGGGGCACACCCCAGTTCAGCACATGGGTCCATCTGAGCCAGGGCCAGGATTCGATCCTCAGGCTCTGGGGCTGCAAAGTGAGTGCTTAACCCGTTGAGCCATCCCTGCTTCCCCAATATGCTTTAATTCTGTCATTATCTGCCAGTTATTTTTTTGTACTTGAAAGTTTTGATGTACTATAATTTGGTTCAAGTTGCTTTATGAAAAGGGTACAGTTTGTAAAAAATTACAAAAATAAACACATGTCTTTTCAAGGTCAGTGTGGTAACTCATGCTTAGTTGCTTAATATTCCCAAATAGCCATACTCAGTCAGGATCTCCCTTAAAGCACCTGGGCTTTTAAAAGGCATTTTAAAAGCAGAGAGAGGAGCTCCCACTAGAGGGTGCTCCAAACATTTAAGTATCTGGCCAGAAGATAAAGCTTAACTAGAGAGAGACATACACTTATCTATTCATAGATTTTTTTTTTTTAAATGAAAAAAGATAGGGACAGTTGCTATGCTATATAACTTCATAAGCAGTTTCCTGTGGTTCCTAAAATGAAGACTTGTACTTCATATCTTTTCCCCTTTTTCTTTTGCAGAAATCTCTTTTCCCTAGAGATAAAATTAAAATGATTCATCTTAATAAAGGAGCACAGCTGTTGCGGCTGCTGCTCTATCCAATTTAAATGTCCACCCTATCTCAGTGCACAGTCTTTTTATTTTAAAGATTTATTTTATTGTTTTTGACAGAGAGAGAGAGAGACAGAGAGAAGGGGGAGGGCCCAGAACAGTCTCCATAGTTGTATGTCATCAGTTTTCGACATGGTTTTGTACTACACAGGTGGGTGGGAACTGGGCTGGGGGATTTGATCCTCGGTCCCCTGGGCTGCAAAGCGAATACTTAACCTGCTGAGCCATCCTGGCTTCCCCTCAGTGCATAGTCTTAAGACAAAAAAGCTTGCTGTTACTCTCCTTAATATTATGCAGTTAATTGCAGGTAAATCAAGTTGGATACTAGTATTCTTTTGCTATAGTCAGCCTCAGGCTCACAAACATAGGATCCTAGAATACTCAAAACAACTTCGAATATAAGTAGTTACAGTTCTTCTTTCTGGCTCTCATATTTTATAGAAAATACTTTTCTTTTATCTTTTTTCACTCTCCCAGCTTGTTTAGGTTTCTCTTAACAATCATTATCTACTTCTTGCTGCCTTCCCAAACTGTTTCTGTCAACAAAGCAGAACTCAGTGGCTGAGTAAAATAAGTAAACTTTATAAAATATGTCATTAGGACCAAACAGTTCTTTGCTAGTCTCAGAGTTAACAGCTCACATACTTACTTTTTCCACATGGCAATGAATGACTGTGCTGATACAAATCCTGTCTTCTCTCCCCCTGCAGCCCTAAACATGGGGGCTTTCCAATAGAGAGGGCATCCACACACCTGCAAATGAAACACAAATACAGTGAAGAGATGACATGCCAAAGAAAGGGCCTTGGAGGCTCTTACTCTTTATGTCACAGTGCCCTAAGAACCCTTGGGGAAGCAAAACTGGGACAGGGGGATGTGTATCTGCTAAAGTATATTTGGAGGGCAGTGGAATAAGATGATTACATGTTTAATGAATAAAATAGAAGTTCATTTACTTTTTCTTCAAGTGAATTTATAGTGATATTTCTTTCCCCAATCCTGATAATTAAATCAACCAGTCTCCCTTCCTACCACTCTTATATATTTTTTACTTTCCAGAAAGCAAAATAAATGACATCATGGTTGTGTATGCCCTTCCTTCGATGGCAGAAAAATATAGTCACCTTTATTATTCAGTCACTTGGTGTTAATACACTCTACCACCCATCTCCCTCTCTCCTTTGCCTATTATGTTAGTATGCCCAGGTTCAAGAACCAGAAGCATAGAATGTTCAAGAAAATGTGTCAAATCTATTTAAATGGTTACAATTCAGGTAAAAGATGAAAGCTAAAAATCAAAATGCTGTAATTTATATATTAGAAGCAACCACAAATGACATATTATAAAAGCCTACAGATTATAATAGGCTGCATATTAGGAGGAACTGGGAATAAATAAAAAGCTACACTATACCCTAAAAGGTAATGGTTTTTGTCTTCCTTTTTAAAACTCTCTTTCTTTTAATTAAAAAAGTACTTTTACACACTTATAAGAGTTCCTACCAAATTTATGTTTTTTCCTAGAGAGAAAAGCCTTCCCCCTTTAGTGATAATACTTATCTAAATATTAGCAGCAAAATAGCTTTCAAATGTCCCCAATTTTGTATATACATGCAAAACATACTCTCAAACCTGGAACTGTTCAAAGAGTCACATCTTAGTAGGTAAAGATATTCTTACTATTCATACTAGATGTAGGATCTTTTGAGCCTCCAAAGAAGGCTGGATCCACACTCGGTTCAGGTAAAGTTGGGCCTGGTGTGAGGCCTTAGTTCGTGGAGTGGGGAACCCCCACAGAAGACTGACTAGCACCCAGTCTGCAATTAGTTACGCCGAGAAAACACCTACGGCTGTGAGGTTCATGTCAGGAGGATATGGAAGGTGAGATTCAAGCCAAGGGAGGTAAGTACAGGGCAGAAATAAGAGAGAGGTTGCTTCTGCCAGGGCCGCTAAAGCATGTTCTGCAAGCAGGATGGAATTTAAGATTTCTTAAGTCCAGAGGTCAAATACCTTCACTAAGGTCAAGAATGAGGGAAAGGTGTTGCTTAACAACAAATGGATTTTGTTTACTGTGTAAATTATGATTGCCAAGGTACAGAGCTCACAATTAATATACTTAGGGTTGTAATCTGTCAAATACATTTCCCCCAATTCCAGTCCTCCCTTTCATGCAGAACGGTTTGCCAAGAAAATGCTCTTAGATGTGACAGGCATATTGGTAACTGCTGGGAAAGCTGAAAGAATAGTCTGTATTGTGGAGGTGGGAGTGCAGAGCCATAAACAGAGGAAGTACTGGGAGAGATTGGAACTGGCCTGCCCAAGAGCTCAAAACTCCCACCATTAGTTATTCACAGATTTTTCAGAGTTGGAAAGGATTAGGAATCTTCTAGTTCAATCTTGATAAGTGGTCACCAGTCTCAGCTAAACTACGGTACTTCCACGGGCTGTGAGCTTGCTGCTTCCTCTGTGGCTACTTCCACTAATCAACTACCTTCACGTAGATTACAGTCTTTTCTCTACAAGACTCCTGTTAATACATTGCTTACAGATCACGAGAATCTTCACTTTTTCTGAGCCACGTGTTAAGGACGGGTAACGAGAATTCTCGTTTTTACACTTGACCTTTTATTTTTTGCAAGATTTATTTAATTAATTAGGTTGGTTGATATATAATGAGCAAATATTATCAATGGATAAATTTACGTAAGTACAAAAAATTTCATTGAAAAGTTATAAATAATATGGAAGCAATAGCATTTTAAAGAGAAGAGTTCATTTCAACGTGGTCTCATTTAAATACCTGCCGGAACAGAGGTGTATGAGGAATTTAAACCCCGCTGTATGCAATGTGTTAAAATGCATATGTCAGCTCATAAGGACTAGTAAATCACTGAGAGTAAATTACACTTACAAATTCATTATGACTCAGAGGCAAAATCCAAAGATATGTTTTGAAGTAGATTGGAAGGGCTGACCTATTTTGCTCATAGTGGGGCACCCTGAATAAACAAATGTTAGCAGCATGATAGAATCAGGCCCTTGGAGAAAGTGCCAAAAAAAAAAAAAAGAAAAAAAAAGGAGAGGGAGAGAGAGAAAAAGAGACAGAGAGAGAGAAGTGCAAGGGCTATAGACATTGCTTGTACTTTAAATATATGGCTGGCCTGCATCTGGTTAAAAACAGAATTAAGATAAATAGAATCAGGAGATCAATAAGAAAATAAAAAAAGTAAGTGATGTTAATCTGAGGGCAACAGAATAACAGAAGAGAGAACAAGCCTGTGCCAAGACTTTTTACAAAGGAAAAGAATGGATAAAAAATGGGAATGTACAGGGAGATACAGAAAATGGTTTTAGGAAACTTAGGCTTAGAGGAGGTAAGAGTCAGGATGCAGCAATCAAAGTTGCTGGAGCAAAGAAAATTTGATTAACACCTATAATTTAAGAATGGCCTAACAGGATGCCCAGATAGATCAACAGGTTGAGTGCTTGCCTTGCAATCTTGAGGTCTGGGGATCAAATCCCGGTCCCAGCCTGTGCAAACTCACATGCTAAACTATGGCACGTAAATGGCAACTGCCAGGATGGCAGTGAAGGTTCTTGCTTCACATGGTGGAGGGCCCCCAATTCAGTCCCATCCCACATGGCTCTATATCCACCTGTGCGGAATGAAACTGTCAAAAAACTAATGATGTACAACTATGGAGACTGTTCTGGGCCCTCTTGTTTTCTCTCTGTCTCTCACCTTCTCTAAAACAATTAAAAAAAAAAAGAAACAAGAATGGCCTAACAACACAAAGAACTAAAAGCAAGGTTGTTTCATAACACACATACGAGGAGATGATCACCCAATATTTGTAATGTCTCATACTTATTACTTCATTTGGTCCTCATGTAATCCCTATGCAGAAGATGACAGGTATTTTTAGCCCATTCTGCAGAAGAAGAAATAAAGGTACAGAGGGTACCTGAAAGCCACAGGCACAATGGGTCAAGATGGTGCTATATCAGGCAGAAGAGAGGGGCTGGAGGGCTCTGTATGGTTCAGACGACAGCTGCACTTTTTACTGAACTTTCTGCTAGAGTCCTAGTCTCTAACAAATGTTTTTCTTACTGTTCCCTCAGTTTCTGTTCCCTCATTGCTTTTGTCCCTCTTAGATTCATTCTCTCTTTATTTCTTCTCCATCATCACTTAAAGCTCTGGAAAAAAGTACACACTACAGAGAATTTAATCAGAAATGAGCATTAATCTCTCCAGGGCTTTTTGAGGGCAAAGATAAATAAGATAAACTTCACCAACAGATTTCATGAACAGTTTTCTTTGCATTTAAAAAAGCAGATCTCAGTCTGTAGTTACACTTAACATGTCACTTAGATTGCAAACTCAAGCTGGCCTTCCAAATAGCTTTATAAATTACAAGAATCCAGAAAGATGCTCATTCACTGCTCTGGCCACCTCTTCCCTTATTGCCCCTTAAAAGTTGTCTTTCTTCTTTCAAATGACCATCTTCTTGTGGGAACACAAATACACAGAGTATGAGTGCTGCAGGTGCAGAGAAGTTTCTTTTTAAACTTATGTTGTTAGCTTCAACACCTGGCATTTTTTTCTGATGATATATAGATTGATCTTCACTGTCTGTAACTAGCAGTCTTTCCTCTGACGCCTCAGCATGCACAGACTTTTCCTGCACCTCCCTTGACCATCTGAGGAGGCCTTAGGTTTTCTGCTCTCCTCAATCTGTTGGGTGCCAGAGGGCCACTGGACCATGGAGCAGGGCAGGGCTGCCTCGAGGCCAGAGCAGCAGGGTGAAGATGGGGGCGAAGGGGGGGGGGGGGCCGGAGGGGCGAGAAAGGCCAGAAAAATAGGCTCCACAGTTGAGGGTTAGAAATATTCATAGGAGGCATGTCGACAAAAAGGACCTGAATTCAAGAGAGTGGAGGCAGCAGGTCTCTGACAGTGAGGTACTATTCTCCTGGATTGGCTCTCCAGATGGAGCCCAGCACAGCATGGGGGAATTACCACATCCCTTAATCTGGATAGTCTCTCCCTGTCTGCTTGCCTAAAGCAGTCAATGAAACCTGCCTCACACACAAATAGTTGCCATGTTAGAAATACTCAGTTTGACATTTATACGTTTAACATGTTATCTCCAGAGGCAGATTTCATTCATGCTAAATTCTGTCTTTTGGATTTAGATTCACAGTTACAGCCCATTCAGATAATTTACCATCTTGGTTCATACAACAGTCATTTCTCAAAGCTTTGGGTAAGACAGTGTCAATGCTCTAAAAGAAGTTATAATTTATTTGGGTAGATATTAAGATAATGGCATGTTAGCATATGTTCAAGGGAAATAACATGGTAGAAATGGCATAGTGCTAGGTGTGAGAGGACTTGTTTCCTGACATGTACTAGTTCTGTGACTTCAGGTAAGTATTTGTGGGACTTCAGTTTCCTCATATATAAAACAGAGTGGAAACAGGTCAGCTCTTATTTCTAAAATCAAAGTTTTTTATTAGAAACATCGAAGGGATCGAGTCAGTTCTAAGATGGGGAGTGCAGAAAGGGGGGATAAAAGAAAGAATTCCTTTTCAATTTCCTTAAAATGGCTTTACAGATTATTTAACAGTAATAACAAATGTTCTGAGGTTAGATGTAAGGGAGAGGACAGGGCATGACTGGAGTGGGGACTCAGGGACTTCTCTAAAGATATGATGGAAATTAGGCCTTAAAGGATAGGTGACATGGGGGATGGCAGGAGTGGAAGCCCATTTTGGAGGGGAGTAGTATGAGAGCCCAAAAGCAGAGGTGTGTCTGTGGAAAGGCAAATAGGTCAGGCTCACACAGGGAACAGCAGTTGCGTTTTACTTCAAGATCAGTAATTTTCAAAATTTTAAATACTATTCCTGAAAGCAGGTGAACCATTCCCAGTGGAAGTGTGCATGAGGTCTTGGGAGCTCCCACTTGGTCTCCTACTTGCCCACATACAGCTCTTAGCCTACTAAACCCCTCTGTCTCTTTGTGAAGCACAGCCTCAAATCACTGCTAAGTCCTCAGGTATGATCTTACTCTTCAATATATGTGGCATGATAAAAATAAAACCCAAACAAAAGAAAGCAGTGCTATGGATGGTAGGAATCCCTGAATGTTGCTGAGCTGAGGAATGGCATGGTGAAATATAATGTGATGGTCATGCTCAGTATTAACTGTTCTAGGAGGAGGCCAGAGGTGTAGAATCCAGTTACTAAATATTTTACAGTAGTCCTGGCACTAGGAGCTAAGATCTTAAATTAGAAGCAGTTGGATATATTGGAAAGTATCAAAGACTTGCTTCCTAGTGGAAAATCCATTTATGTCTGAGTAGAATTACAGTGTTGAGCTGGCCTAATGGTTCCTTGTCTGGCTTCACGACAAAGAGTTATGATTGGGTGAGAACAACAACAACAAAAGATTTGTATTCAACACAAGGAACGTTTTTCTAACAAGGCTATATTTAATGATGGAAAAGGCTGCTTGGCAAGGTAGTGAGCTTCCTGTCACTGAAAGCATTCAAGTAGAAAATGAATTTATGGGTCAGCGATATCATAGGTAGAATTCCTATATTAAATAGGAGGCTGGACTGGAAGACCACTAGCGGTTTTTTTTTTTCAAACTTAAGAGGTCAATGAAACAGGACCATAGCTAAAGATATATCAGGATCACATTTTTTCAACATGAAATAAAAAATCTATGCATGCTTAAAAACAGAGAACAAAGAGGCAGTAAAGAGAGAATAGGATTGCTAGAGAAAGGGAGATTATACATCATTTAGTAGTTATATTACCTTTGCAATTTTTCCCATTTCATAAATATCTGCTTTCTGATCTTCAATATCCATGAAAGCAGTTTCAATTCTGCTTAGGGTCTGTTCATGGTTACTGCAGGCATCTGGAAGTCCCTCAGGAAAGTAGAACCGTGGAATGTTTATGGATAATGGTGCACTCACAACATTATTCACATGAACAGGGGAGAGAGGTTGGGAACTACTTGGAAAGGTGGCTGGAGGTGGAAGTGGTGTTCCAGGTTTCTTTTCTTGTTTATTTTGAATCTGGAAGGAAAATGTTATTATGAGACACATAAATTATAAACAGTACATATGAGGGCTGTCCAGAAAGTATCCAGCCATGTAATATGAAAAATAGAGGCATTTATGGCTGGATTTTTTCTGGACAGCCCCCATAATTCTTCAAAGTCCTCACCAGTAATAGGCAATTGGGTATAAATACAAGAAACCACAATTAGAGACAACAGAGATCAAGAGCTCACTCTACTCTAGAGGGCAGCTAGTGTACTTCTTGGGAATGCTTATTAATACTATATAAATTAATATGTTAATCATCTGTCAATATCCAAGTTTACATAAATTTATGATTAAAACTCCTAAAGTACAATTTTCCATCAATTATGTGTCAGACATTTAAGAGCAACGTCAGCTGACATATTGATACTCAAGATTAAAAAAAAAAAAAAAAAATTTATTTATTTATTTTTTTTGACAGAGAGAGAGAGAGAGAGAGAGAGAGAGAGAGAGAGAGACAGAGACAGAGACAGAGAGAGAACTGAACTGGGAGAGCTCCCAGTTCAGCATATGGTTCCACACGGGCCGGGACCGGGATTCAATCCCTGGTTCCCAGCGCTGCAAAGTGAGTGCTTAACCCACTGAGCCATCCCAGCTTCCCCAGATGCTCAAGATTTTGAGGGGTATTCTTAGTCTGTTTTAATTGGATTGGTAAATGCTTAAAAAAAAAAAAAATATATATATATATATATATATATATATATATATATATATTTATTTAT
>PVKE010036690.1:0-16273 GCA_004027555.1 Craseonycteris thonglongyai | reverse complement strand
CTCCTCAAACAACAGCCGTGCTTCTGCCATTTTCTTTTACTGTCCTGCCTGTTACATGATGATGCTCAAATTTATTTGATTTACGCCATCTTTTGAGAGAATGTCATACTACACATTGCTACCATAATTCAATTCAACTCTGAAAAGTAACGCATAGATAACAGCTCTTAAAATGTACATACATTTTTTTGGCATCCTCGGTACTTGTAGTCAGGTGACTTCCCTTTAGAAAAACTACATTATTCAATGTGCAAAATGAATTAATTAGAGTGCCCTCAGGACAGAGAATCTGCTTAAGTACCTTAGTGAGAAAGTTAATTAATCGCTGCAGAATAAGATCCATAGGAGAGCATATGCATCGACACTCAGGAATGCCACACTTCTTTTCCTTGTTACTCTTCTGCTTTATAGAATTGTTTTCTTGATATTTATCTGCTTAAAGTTCCTTATGCATTTTATGCTTCATCTGATACCTTCCCTTTTCTTATTAAAGTACATATTTCTGTAGTCAAGGCATGAGCCATAGTGGTAAGTGAAAGGTGAGTAAACTATCACTTTGGTTTATTTGCATTTAGTTTCAGACAAAAAGCTTCTTAAACATTCTGAGTGATACTCTTCTGTTTGGAATAATTGTTAAATACTCAGCTTTGATTATTTATACATTGTGTCTGAATTCTTCTTGGTGGTTTAAAGAGACAGTCCCATCAACTTTACCAAAGTAATGAGAACAGACTAGCTTAAAGCTACTGTTACTTTTAATGCCACCACCAACTGATTTTAACAGGATTTTATTTTTGCTCCTGAAGTAACTAACACAACTTGGCTGTGCTGCCACAGATTAACAAAGGACCATTAATCATTGTATTTAACAAAAGAACAGTGTGGACTCGCACCAAAAGTACTGAATAGGTTCAACTTGTGCAAGCTGAAATAATATTCCACCGCAGCCTAATTGATTCCTAGACAGAAATGCAGGAAAGTGGTTTCTCAGGGAGGACCCCAAGCCTCACCAGAACAGGTTTTTCCACCTCAACACTATTGACATCTGGGTAGAAAAGTCTTTGTGGTAGGTAGCTGTTCTATGCATTGGACCATGATTAGCAGCATCTCTGGCCTCTATCCAATGGATTCCAGGTGCACCACCATCATGACCCCTAATGTGACATTCAAAAATGGCTCCAGACATTGACAAATGTCCCCCAGGGGCAGAGGGGAGTCACAGTCACTCCCAACTGAGAATCACTAGCCTTGAGGAATGTGTAGCCCTTGCCTTTTCTGTGCTATCTGTCCAGTATGGTGCATATAGCCCATGTTGGCCCCACACTGCTGAGGCCTCTAGACAATGCCCCTCCCCCACCCTTATAATGGCGAGTGCAGAGCCTGAACCCCAAATCCCACTGCTTCCTATTCTATCCCTTCAGCAGCACTGGGATCTTTACTCTCCACTCTTTTAGGGATTCATTGTAAGACAGCGAGATGACTCCACTTTTTCAATGAAGTAGCAGCCAGTAGCAGTATGTTTCCTTATTTATTTGTTTCTTGTCAGTCTTCCCCACTATGATGTGAGCTCCGTCCCAGAGGGCAGGAATTTCTGTCAGTTTTGTCCACAGCAGTAGCCTTACTGTCTGGAACAGTGCTGGACCCAGAGCAGGTGATAAATACTTGTTGAACCGCCAAACCACTGAAATAGTGATGACCTAACTGGATTCCGGGCTCCTTGCCAGTTGTCTCGTCCAGCCTTCCTCCGTGTTTGAAGTAATATTATTTCCTTTTTGGGTGTAGAAGGTCAAGGTAGTTTTTTTCTCTCCTCTTCCTATCTTCTCCAAGCCACTTTTGTCACCGTGTAATTCAATGATGTGGGAAAGTAATATTGCTGGGACCACTGTCAGTGGTCATAAAAAGCATCATAAAAAGCTACTCACTTCATCTCTTCTGCTTCGCTTCCGCTTTCACCAGCTTCACTCTGATAAAGCTGATCTAATCGTGGTGCTTATCTGTGAACTGCTCCTTAAATGACCCCTCGTTAAGACCATTTGATGCCATGGGTCTTCCTCTGTCACACAAACTTTTCTCCCCCAAACTCTAGGCTTTAGAAGAAGAGTGCAGCTGTATGATAAAGGCTTCATTAAAATGATTCCTTACTAGAACTGACTGCCTTTCCTTGATTGCATAATCAACAGCTAATGAAATTGTCTTGGTAACAAGAGCTATTACATCCTCTCTTGAGACAAAGTGGAAAGACAATTGTATCATCCTGAGAAGAGGATTGATTGTTCACAGTTTGAATTTGATTGTCCTTAAGGGGAACCAAACAAGAGATCATCTTCAGCTTCTCTAAGTGCGTTTTATTCTCTTGGAAAGGTACTGTTTTACTTTCAACATAAGCCAAGCATATAAATATCAGGCTTTGTTGCGCAAGAATCAAAAGGAAGTGAGAATCAATCCGTATCGTAAATGATACAGTTTGTGGGGCACCTGGATCTCTCACTGTAGGTGTAGAACAAAGCTTTTCATTGCACAGCTTCAAAAACTTCTTTCACTGCAGGAGGGAATCCCCGCGGAAGGTTTGCCCTGGGCCTGGTGCAGAATGAGTGGAAAGTCTACGTGAAGAGACCTCTAGACAGAGAAGAACAAGACATTTACTTCCTCAATATCACCGCCACTGATGGGCTCTTTGTGACCCAGGCCATGGTGGAAGTGACTGTCACTGATGTGAATGACAATAGCCCAGTGTGTGATCAGGTGAGATTGGTGCATATATCGGATACATTGCTGCCTTTTACTCTCCTTCTCTAAAATGTATTCAAAAGCCATTTCCCTTTTCTGCTTAAGACCAGGCTAATTTCTCCTCTGATCTCCTTAACTAATGGGCCCCAATTGAATATGAGAGAACAGGAGGTGGAGTCTAGGATGAAATATTATAAACATGGAAAAGGTACAGGTAGCACAACCAGGTACCTAATTTTGCCCACAAAAAACACTAAAACCAAGCCACTTGTCTTGAAATCACTTTTAAGGAATCGTTAAGAACCGTATGACTCATTCTATCTAAATCCCTGATTTCATCAAAGAGGCATGGACCCTAGAAAGCTTAAATGACTTTTTTTGTGTGAGTTTGCACAGTTGGTCAGTGGTGGGTTGGCAATGAACCCAGATCTCCGGGTTCCTCGTGATGTATTTCACCAGAGAACAAAATGTGACAGCCAACCCAAGGCTCCAGAACTACGTTTTATTTTCTTTCTTCCTGAAATTAAATCACTATTAATTTACCTTTTTCTCACCATGTGGACCAAGAGACAGTTATAGTGTTCTATAGCTTAGAAAAGCGTTGCAAATAGATGCCAAATGTTAGTAGTGACTCTAGAGATTTGCAAGGTCTCAAGGGCTCACTTATGCTTAACAAAAAGGAGGCCCGTGGTCAATATATGATGTGTGTCATGGCTCCACAGGGGCAGGGTTTGTTTGGGTTTTTTTGTCTTTTTCCTTCACCATTGTACTACTAACATCTAAGTAGTATCTAGCACATAGTAGGTGCTCAATCAGTATCTGTTGAGTGAGTGAATGAATGAGTGAACAAGGGAAGGACAGGGCAAGAGATATACTATGTTTTATCTTATAGAAGGGCTGTCCTGAAACTATCCAGCCATGTAACCCTTCTCATCATATTGATAATGGCTGGATTTTTTCCAGACAGCCCTTGCATCATAAGATGGTTCTATGGTACAGGAAAAAATAACCAAAGCTAAATTATATGAATTTATTTTTAAAGAAATCACTTCTCATGCCAACTATGGCAATTGCCCCACAAATGCTAACGAGATACTTACCTTTCTTTACCTTTGCCTAGGTTGCATATACAGCCTTATTTCCCGAAGACATTCCATCAAATAAAATCATTCTGAAAGTCACTGCCAAGGATGCCGATATTGGATCCAATGGAGATATACGATACTCACTCTACGGAATTGGACACAATGACTTTTTTCTAGATCCAGAAAGTGGTAGGGTGAAGTTTATTCTTTGGGTAAACGCCATTGTCAATCCATGAGAAAAGTTAAGCTCTTGTTCGGTCTCACCTCTAGTGGGGAGCTAGTATATAAGAGCCTTGTGTGGTGCGTGGCTATCTCAGACCAAGAAATACTAGTTGCACATGGTATCTGAAGATGCGTGCTCTGGAGCACACAAACTTTATTTGGCTTTCTAAAACATGCCCCGAGTTACATTTATTAGCTTCAAGTAATCAGCCATGTCTACTTGCTCCTCCTGTTTTTCATACCCATGAATTAAAGCATCTGCCCTATAAAGAATATAAGTAGAATTACATCACACACACAGTTGCCATGCAAACCACACAGCAGTGCATGGTAAGGAAAGGTTTTCTCAGTTGAAATCCCTTTTTGGGTTTCTTCCCAATGCTTATTAGCATCCACGTCTGGTTTTTATTAAATACTCCTGCTTAGTTTCTTCAAAGTTATGAGCCCTCAGACTTGCTTACATATTGAGGTAAAATTTATAAGGTAAAGGTTATGCACACCAAAGGCAGATGCCTGCACTGAGGGCCAGAGCAAATGGAAAAGACATTTTCTGTGGACGGAAATTATGTTTGTGTTATTTATTGGATGGTTCATCCAATAACAGTTTTTAAATTCAGTGTAAAGATCGAATAACTTGTCTATTTCCAATGTTGTCTTGGTCCCAGTAAACAACAAAATAATTGAGTCTCCAAAAGGTAGTGCCTCCTCCCTGTTCTACTCCCATGTCGCCCGTATCTTACTTGGAAGCACTAAGCTACTTAGGAATGTATTACTTGGCTGTATGTGCCTGGTGAATTTATTCAGTAGCTAACATTTATTGAGTAGCTAAAGGATGTCCCAAAATTCACACAAGAAGTGACGCAAATGATGCAATTCAAATCTTGTGTGAATTTTGAGACACAAGAGAACTTTATTGAGTATTTGAGGTAGAATCCAAGATAAGCAAAACAAACTGTCCCCAAAGGGTATTATAACCGAGAGGGGAAGACAGGCCAGAAAGCCAATTTAAAAAATAATAATAATAGAAGAACAGCAATATTAATAAAAATTAATAATGATAATGAAAGGCAGAATGAAATGCATGGCCTAGATATCAGGGGAGTTATATCTGGATACAGAGAAAGAAGTGGCTAATATTCTGATGAGAAGGGAGAAGTAACTGTTCTAAAGAAGAGATAGGAGAAGCTAGGATGGCTCAGCGGGTTAAGCACTCGCTTGCAGCCCCAGAGCCTGAGGATCGAATCCCATCCACAGCCCATGCAGACCCATATGCTGAACTGGGGAGTGCCCCCAGCTCAGTTCTTGCCAGGGCCTATGCGGGAGGCTCCTGGCCCAGTTCCTGCCCTGCACAGCCCTGCACCCACCTGTGGAGTGAAACTATATGGAAAACTAACTCTGTCAACTATGGAGACTGCTCTGCCCACACCACCCCCATTCTCTCTGTCTCTCTCTCTCTCTCTGTCAAAAAAAACCAAAAAACAATAAAAATAAATCTTTTTTAAAAAGAAGAGCTAGCATTTGAAATGAGCCAGGACTTTAGTAGCTGACAGCAGGATACTGCGGAGGCCACATAAGCCAAGAGCACGGTGCAGGAAATGACTACCATGTACAACGTGGTCACCAGCAAGAGGTGCTGTATAGTGGCTGATGAGAAAAGCAGTGGGGAAAATAACTCTAGGCCAGATCGTGGAGGGTCTTAAATTCCCAACCGAAAAAGCACAGGATGTCTTTGAGTAGGAGCTGGAGCCATAGAAGAAACTGCTGTGTCATTATCCATGGTGTGGTTCGAATAACGTGCACTACTATTATTTAAGAGTAAGACTGTTTCATGAGTCATACTTTTTACCAAATAGCCTTTATGCAGGTCTGTCACTGGACGTGCTGCTGAACCATTGAAATGTCAACAACAGTAAAGTCTCCATAGGTCTGACACCCAACACCATACAGCTGTCCCAGTGGTGGAATACAGACAAAACGTACCTTCATGTTGGTTGCTAAATAGCTGCTGCTCTAAGCTCCTCAAATCTTCCCCCACTGGGACCTTCCCCAGAAGCCACAGACTCGTCCACAGCCCAGAAGATAGGGTGCACCCAGCAAAATAAAACTCCTTCAATACCTCTTTCTTCTGCTAACACCAGCTTCTGTTTTGATTGGTTGTTTTCTCTAAAAGAGTGGGTAAAAGATGCTGAGTATCTGGAAGCAGAGAGGGAGCCTGGCTTGTCTTTTCTGGGTCTTTGGATTATTGACATGCTTGCCCAGCAGAGGATGAAGGATACGGGTCTATTCTCTGTGCTTTTGCTGGAGATAGAGCAGAAACATAGCTCATCCCCAGAGCAGGTCTTGGGAGGTTTACAAAGATATGGAGCTTCTCCATGTAGCCAAAAGAACCCTTGACACCAGAGGGATCAATTAACTTGAAGGTCATGAAGCAGGTTTCTTGTTGCATCCAGAATCTCATATATTTCCTGGTGCTTAAAATTGAATTTGCTCTATTTTTCTATGAGGCACTTGAACCAAATGTCATTGGTCCTTCCTGTATTGGGGATTCTTTATATAATTGATCCTCTGCTCTTCAAAAACAGTGTTACAAAAGCCAGGCTATTTGTTTTCACAGGCGAGTTAAAAACCTTGGCTCTATTGGACCGGGAAAGGGTCCCTGCATACAGCCTGACCTCCAGGGCCACAGATGGGGGTGGCAGGTTCTGCCAATCCGATGTACGCTTGATCCTGGAGGACGTGAACGATAACCCCCCTGTGTTTTCTTCTGACCACTACAACGCCTGTGTCTATGAAAACACAGCCCCCAAGGCTCTGCTGACCAGAGTTCAAGCCGTGGATCCCGACACTGGTACGTCAGTTGCACTGATGCATGTCTCTCGATTCATGCATTTGACACATTCTTCAGGTGTTGCCCTTCCTTCAGTTTCATCAGCTTACTTTGGTTTCTTACCAAGAATGTGCACATTACACGTTCAGCTCTTTTGATACTGTTCTTTCCTTAACCTTTTAACAAGGAATTGGGGGTTTGGGGTCTTTTTAACCTTTAGAATAAATGTAACAGCTTCTGTACTTGCCCATTCCTCTGAACCATAGTTAAAATGCTGTGTTGTGTAGCAGGGAGAATTCATTTCCATTTCTATAAAGAATTGCATCACATGCTCAGCTGAAATATGCCAATCTCAATTTATGGTCTTGCCCTGTAGTGCAAAGACCAATTACTAAATGTGCTGCCAGTCCAGTGTGAATTTTCGAGACTGCCATTTTCCAGAGTATTTTGGTCACGTATAAACTGACGTTTCTAGGCAGGGTGAAGGTGGGAGAGATAAGAAGGAATTAAAATTGAAAGTTGCTAATAAAGTTTGTGTTCAAAACCACTTTACCTAATGAGATGGTGAGTTAGAAAAGACTGGAGTTAATTGCTAGGTAGTCCTTCTGAGAATGCATAAGTTACTGAGGTGACTGCATGATGGAATATAAATACAAAAGGGCATATAGACAACCTCTTGGTTGTGCGTTTTAAGAGCTGTAAAGCAGAAGACTATGGAACGATGGGGTGTGTCTGCAATGCTAAACAGGCCTTCATATAATTCAGTGCCTTATTGCTTAATTCTGAACTGAAAGAAAAATTATTGGACTAATGGAAAGGTAAATACGTGATAATTAGTTGAAAACAAACGTAGAGCCCAGGGTCACTGCATATTTCCCTTTAGAGAAATTAGTGGCTACACTTTGAATTACTGCTCTTACCTCATTAGCATAATTTCCTAGGCTAAGAACCAACCTTTAAAAGTCTGCATATTTTAAAGCCCAGCAAAAATGATAAACAGGAAAAGACTTTTATTAATTTACAATTATGCAGTGCCTACAAATGTTCTTTTTTAAAGGTGCATGAGAGAATGTTCTCTGGACTCTTATTAGCAGACTTTTGGGGAAAAAGAGGACAAACATTATGCACATGAATGTTTTAATCATTTAAATTTGACCTTGAGAATGTGTGATTGGCCTATAGCTGAAATTTTAAAATTAAAATAATTTTTAATTAAAATTCCAATTTTAAGAAATTGAATTTTTTCTACTCATTTTCTTTATGAAAGAATTGTCTGTGCTCTGTCTACTAGAGACTGAAGACAGAAGGAGCCTAATTAGTGCTCATAATGTTTGAGACGGTGGAGCCTGGGGAGACATTATTGACTCACAGATGCAGTGGTGGTGAAAAACATGCTTGCAGCTTAGTTCTCTTTTTCAGTTCTTCTGAGTCAGCCGCAGGGTTGGGAGTTGGGGATGAAGGGATGGCTAGACTCTGGACATTTAGCAGGGCAGAGATGATAAAGCTTTGCAAGGACCAAAACTAGAATAATGGCCTTATCAACACCTCCCTCTGCTTATTTAAACCTATTAGCAAAAGGCTTACATTCAGAGCCTCAGACAGATACAGAAGTTGTGAGTGCTGCTAACACCTATATGCAAAGGAGGACCTCCCCCAAGAAAATGGAATTATCTTCTGGAGGGCGGGCCCCTTGAAGTACAGGCTTCTCAAGCTAGGTGAGTGTTCTAGGAACCCATCTGCATCCGTGTGCCAGCTGGTGGTGTTCTGAGAGGCTCTGTTTGGCTTCAGTGAATTTTCTGTGGAGACAACATGTTTGCTTATTTCATGATGGGTGATTTACACGAACAATGTACAGCATGACAGCACACTTGCCCACACTATGCTGAGTGTTCAGCAGTTTTTGACCAAAACAGCATGACACTCATGCTTCACTCTCCCTATTCACCCAGCCTCACCCCCAGCAACTTTATCTCTGTTACATTGGATGAAAAAAGTTCTCAAAGGGAAACGTTTTTGCCAAGGTGAAGGAGGTGAAACCAAAAAAATGGCAGAAGCACTAGAAGGCATAAAAATCGACAAGTTCAAAATCTGTTTTGAGCAGTGGAAAAAGCATCTTGATGGGTGTATTGCATCAAACAGAGAGTACTTTGAAGGTGACTAAAGTTTCAAATATAATCACAAATACACAATTTTTTATAAACAGTTGTTGTTTTTTTAATTTTCTGGGTCCCCATCATAAAAAGTCCATCGCCAGGCTCTCATATCAGCCTCAGGAAAATGCTAGCATTGCCTACCAGATTCTGGTTCATTTTCTTAGTTTTTGTAGAACTCATTTAGCTTTAAAAAATTAAAACAGCTAAGATAGCTGGGGAAGGACAAATGAATACTTTTGAAAATGCGAACTAAACACCTACTATGTCCCGAACACTATGCTGAGGAAGTGGGTGTGGAGGTCTTAATCAGAGCTGGCAGGAGGATTTAATAGCAGGAGTGTCAGTCTTAGCTGTGTCCCTGTGTGTCAACAACTGGTGGCTTATACTGTTTTCAGTAGGGGCCTGATCAGAATATGTCAGGAATACCCATTTCTCAGTCTTTCATAAGGGACCATGGAGGGGCATGAACTGCGTACTTAGATTACCAGGATGTGAAATAGGCAACTCATCTCGTAGCTGAATGAAACCTCTGACCTAAAGCTGAGTTTGCACATGAATCACTGGGCTGAATCCAGCCCTTTCGTGTATTGGCTGGGCTCATATACAGGGTTCAGAAATGTTTGAATTAGTTGTCAAGAAAAGTCAGGCAATTTTTCATTCAAAATTTTAATTTCTGCCATTTTATAGAAATAGCAATGCCAGCTCACAGCCCAGCTGCAGTAGAAGTAAATAAAAGTGTCCTTCCCATATCAGCCAGTTAGTTTTCAACCTCTGAGTTCACAGCCATGTCACTTACTTAGGTTACCTCCTGACCTCTGAGGCCCATTCTCTAAACTAACAACAAAAAAAAAGGTCTGTTTAAAATATATATATATATATATATATATATATATATATATATATATATATATATATAAAGTTCATAGGAAGTTAGAAAAAAAATGTACAGGAGTTGGATGTACCTTTCACCTAGCTCTCTCCCCCAATGTTAATAACTTGCATAATGGTAGTACATTATGGGATTTTGATGTGAGTATGTGTGTGTGCTTGGGGGGGAGGGGGGTCTATGTAATTTTACCACCTGTGCAGCTTCATGTTACCACCACCATGCTCCCTCCTATCTCCACTCATAGCCACACCCACCTCCTCCATGCACTTCCTCCCCAGCCTCTAGCCCCTGGCAACCCATATTCAAAAATGTTATTTAAATGGAATCATATAGTTTGGAACCTCTTGATATTGGCTTTTTTTACACAGCGTCAATTCCTTGAGGCTCATCCAACTTGTCTAATTGGTTTTGATTGTAGGGAAGGACATTGGCTCCACCTGTTTGGTTCAAGAAACTTGTATTAAGCATATTCCTTTCCCTGAAAGTAACTGCCTAGGTCAGGCATAAAATAGAGATTTTAAGCCCCATTTTATGAGTTCTAAGAAATAACACTGCAATTGTCTAGATTTTTGCATTCAATTCTTAGTTTTCTAGTAAAATGGAAAGACCCTCAATCCCATGAACTCATGACATGACATGACCTCACATTTACATAAGTTTAATCCTTTCAGTAAAGGTTAGGAGACTTTTGCTTGTGTCCAGGTTCCCAATTTGAAGCATTATTTTTAAGCTACCAAAGGGAATATACAATAATACAGTTCAGAGCTAAAATCTGTGAGCATTTTAGGCCAAGTGGGGTGAAAATAAAATGTGAACTTGCACTGGAAAATATGCTATAGCCCAAGATGTGTTGACAGGCCCATTTCCAGATATTTGAAATGTGAGTGTTTTTCTGCTGATAGATGAGGAACATAAAGCAAGGAAATGTTTTAATGAGCAACTCATTCATTCCATTCCTGTAACGAAGTATTTCCTGCAAGGTTTGGAACTTATCTTGAGCCTACAGAAAAACTTGGAGGCTTGAAACACACATTTTAGTTATTTTCCATTCAATTGAACAGATATTTGATGAGTAACTAGGTAGTAGGCACTGCAGACAGAGCTGTAAGAGTCTCACAGATGAGAAATATGCAGTGACCGGTGTCAGGTCCTATACAGTAGTGATAGTTTGTCCAGGCATCCCATTTTAAATGGAACAGAAAACAACATTACTGTCCCAAACAGTACATACGGTCAGCCTACTGACACCTTGAATTTAGTCCAGTGAGACTAGGCTGACCATACATGCTGCTTAAAATGGGACAGTACCATTGTTTTCTGTCTCATTTAAAACAGGACATCTGGTCAGCCTAAGTAGTGAAGGGCATGAGTCAAAATGTACTTACTTTTACTAAAAGCCAGATCTCCCAGATTAAATAGGATTTCAATACACAGAGGTAGGAATGCCTTTGGGAAGACAGGAGCCATAAGGGGAAAGTTGTAAAGCTAGGAACAGTGGCCCCAACTAAATAATTGGGAGCACTTAATGTGTAGGTCAAAGAGAGGTAAATGAGGTGAATGAGGGGCAGAGTCTGGAAACTGATTGTGGTGGATCATGAAGGAAACTGTGTACTCAAACCGATAGCTGGAAAAGAACCATGAAGCATTTTATAGAAAAAGAAATCCATTTTGGGGTTTGGAAATGCTAATCTGATAAGAGCTTCTAAAATAGGGGTAAAGAAAGCTCCTAAGAGGGTATTGAGAAAGGCCAAAGTTAGAGTGGTAGCTTTGGGGATTTAAAAGGAAGGTGCCAAGGAAAGAAAGATTTTAGAGGTAAACTCTAGTTTTGGCAACTGACTGAGTTGAAGTCAAAATAGATAGGCAAGGTTTCAAACTTGGGTGCCAAACGGGGTATTGCGTGAACAGATATAGCACAGGTGGCCTGAATTAGGACCTGGTGTAGGAATAATGGTGAAAAATGATTCTGGGTGGTGAGCACATAATGCAATACATAGATGATATAATGTTGAATTGTACACCTGGAAACTCTGTGATTTTTGCCAATCAATGTCACCCTAATAAATTTAACAATTAAAAAAAGAAGAAGAAAAGAAAAATTGGAGACATATTGGGAATTAAAGTATAGTCCCTCAGGAAAAAGAAAAGTCAGAATTATATAAATTTGCTACTCATGGAAAATAGGGAAGTCTCGCCTTTAAGCAATTTACGGTCATAGTAGGAAACAGGCATGCACAAATGAAAAGTCAAAGAATAATCTGATAAATGTTATAATAGAGCTGCATCTGTAAAAGTAGGGATTTTGTAAGAATTAATCAGGTAGCACGTATAAAATTGCATTAGCATTTAAGTTGGGTCTTAGAGTTGGGGCTTTTGTGATTTGTTTAGGTAAAAAGGGAAAGATCTAATGAGAGAGAGAGAAAGAGAGAGAGAGAGAATGCAAGCATTGTATTCGCCAAGGTAGGCTTGGCTAGACTTGGCTAGGCTGGGGTGATTTTTTGGAAGTCTTGGTGTTTTAGCACAGCAAGTCTGATTTGTTCCCACGTAAAATACAGGTTGGCTTGAGTCCATCCAGTGACACGGAGCTCTGGTCCCTCCTGGCTGTCAACACCACCTTCTTGACTGTTGGCTCCAAGGTTACCGCTGCAGAAGAGAGGGATGAAAGAGACGTACCTACTGTTAGCTGCTCCAGCCTCCCAGCACTCTCCTCAGAGTCACTCCCGTGTCATTCTGTCACTGTCCATGGCCGAGACTGTCCAGAGGAGGCGAGGAAATGTTGAGGAGGCCGTGGATAAGCACTCATTTTCTCTCCACAATGATGAAAGTCAGAAAGGGCCATTGGCTGAGCAGCCCCAAAGAGCTAGGAGAGGCCAACGTTACTAATATGGGTTGGGAGGGTTTGCCTCAGCAACGCAGAGAGATCACTTGGCCTTGGAAATGGAAAGGAGAAAAGCAAAAAATGAAAAACCTAAAACTCAGAGGGAAAATCTAAGGGAGATGCTGAGGAGAACCCAGTGGGAGGCACACATCTGCCCTCAGACATCTCTACAGGGTAAGAGGTTCTATCACTTCAGGAAACTAAGGGCTGGGCCCTCCGAGGGGAGTGCTGGGGTCTGTTTAAGGAGCTAGGGGGAATGGGAGAGTCACCAAGAACCAAAGGCAAGAGATGCCTCACCCCCGAGGGCTCAGTAGGTACTAGATCACTTGGCTTACAGAAGTGTGTGACCCCAGTCAGTAGCGTGAGTGACAGTATTAAGGAAGGATGAGAAGTTCTCTCTCAGAGTCTTCCAGCATGGTGCCTTTCCTTCAAATGGTTAAACCTTCTTATTAACAGAGAACAGAAAAAAGACAGAGAAAACGTATCTCTTGACAGAACATTTCCATTATTACCCAAGTGTTTGTTTTGCAACAGCCATCAGAATCCTTCATTTTGCACTGTCATTCACTATAATAACAAGCTTGCTGTCCCTGCTGGGGACTCGTTCTCTGCATATTCCATGAGGGATATGATGTCACATCCCCTATGTTGTGTGCTTGACCCCCATGCTCTCATGGGGCAGAAGCTGGATTGAACTTGGTTTTCCAAAGCACACATCACGTGTGCACTGAGAGTATAGCTCCTTACCCAGGAGCAGGCAATTATTTATCTGAAAGGAACGCTCATGAAAATAACCACTGAGGGTTGTTAACTGGAGGTCTGTCTGACCAAACCACTTCAAATGAATCTACCCAGTTGTTTCTTGCCTCTTTTTTTTTTTTTTAATTGTTAAATTTATTGGGGCAACATTGGTTGGCAACAACTACATAGTTTCCAGGTGCTCAACTCCACACTACATCATCCATGCCCTGCACCATGTGCTCACCACCCAGAATCAGCTTTGATTCGTCCTAGCTGTGTCAGCCAGTTACTGAGAGTCTTGAAAAGAGACTAGGGAAGAAGAGCTAGTAGGTGGGATAAGTCACAGCTAGGTGTGATAGACTAGGTGCTGGAACTATGGCAGAAAAGCTCACCCAGTACTCTGGGTTAGTAGTTACCTGCATCTTCCTGGGATGAGGTCTAAGGGAATGTCATTCATACCAATCTAATTTGATGGCCAAAGTTTCAGTTCCTCTGAAGGTATTAGGTTTTCCATCTTCCCTCGTCACCCTTCTAGTCTCGTGGATGTTCCTTTAACACTATTTGATTTGTAAGTCTTTCACCCCGCCTGGTCTCATAGAGAAAAACAAACATACATTCAGCGTGTGCTCCCTGAAGGACTTAGCTGAATATATTACCACCTTTGCAGTTAGGTCTCGCTGCCCTGAGCTCCCACAGCTCGTCGGGGTAATCCCAACTTGGAATTGCAGTGTGTCTCCTCTACTACTCTTAAACCCTCCAGGGCAAGATTGGGGCTTAGGTCGAGTTTTCAATGATAATAATCATAACATGACTAATAATGTTTACTTTTTGAACTTCTGCTACATGCCACACACTGTCCCAACTACTTCAGGTTTACTATTTCCACTTCTCACCACCACCCTGCAAGTTGGCACATACTTTTGTGGTTGTTCTATGTAAATATAACATGTAAATAAACTCTGAGGGGTGAACTTGCCCTGAGCTACAAGCTAATTAGTGGCATGTCCAAAGGAGGGTTGGTTAACAGATACCCAGTTCATAGTTATGTTACAGTCAGGAGCATTGGTTCTCAAAAAGTGGTCTCTGGACCCACAGTATGAGCATCACCTGGGAGCTTATTGGAAATGCAAACTCTGTATAAGAGACTGGATGATGTGTGGTTCTCAGACTTCAGGGAGCATCAGAATAATGTAGAGGACTAGGTTTCTAGAGCTTGCTCCCAGATTTTGATTCACTGGGCCTGTGAGGAGAGTTGACCATCTGTATGTATTACAGGGTAACTTCCAAGGAATGTTCATGCTGCCATCACCAGCCTATGCTTTGCCAGGTGCTTGCTTAACAATTTTTAATCCTTTTGTGCCAGGAATACTTAGACAGTTTGGGGACACCAAAATGGTGTTTTGTAATTCATAAAGTAAAATGCAAAAGATTACAAATGAAATAGATAGGTTCAAATGTTTTAAATGTTGGTATATAGTAATCTGAAGTTCTGCTTTATATATGAAATAAAAGCCCTAACCCAGTCAATCTAATAATTTCCATATTTTGGAGTAGTGATGAGCAGATGCCACAACTATAAAATAAGGTGAAAAGAATTGTGATTTCTATTAGTTACAAAATTACAGGTGCTCCTCTTACTACAGTGATCAGTTGCCTACATTTATAGTTGCATGTGCAACTAAATCCAGTTAGCGGTTGATGAAAATAAAGATGTAATTTTTTCCCCAGTGTGGTAGACAGCCTCTAAGATGCCCTCAATGACCCCCCCCCTCTTGTTATTCACAGCTCTCTCCTTGAGAGGGAAAGAACTTACCACTCACACCTGATAACTAGAATACAGCAGAAGAGGTGATACCACTTCTGAGATGAGGTTACAAAAAGACTGTGGCTTCCATCTTGGGCCCGCTCTCTGTGTTAGTCAGTTCAGGCTGCCATTAACAAACTAGTATACACTAGGTGGTTTAAACAACAGAAATCCAGTTCCTCACTGTTCCGGAAGCTGGATATCTAAGTTCAGGGTGCAAACATGGTGCGGTCCTGGTTAGATCAAGTTCCTGGCTTGAAGGAGGCGACATCTCCCTATGTGCTCATAGCCTTTTCAGGGTGTGTGCTGTACATGGAGAGAGAAAAGGTCCTCTCTGTCTTCCTTTTATTATAAGGCCACCAATCTTAATAGATTAGGACCCTACCTTTTTTACTTCATGTAACCTGAATTACTCCCTGAAAGTCCTATATCCAACTACAGTCACATTTGGGGCTTAGAGCTTCAACATATGACTTCTGGGGAAAGGGAAGGGATATAGTTTAGTGTGTCACTCTGGATCAGCTGCCCCAGGGGAAGAGAGCTGTGATAGTGTGAGACAGCCTGTGAGAGGGCCACGTGATGAAGGACTGAGGCCTGCCACCAACTACGTGAGTGCTCTTGAAAGCTGACCTGGACCCACCTCCATTGGAGTCCAACAGCTTGACTGAAAACTCCTGAGAAACCCTGAGCCACAGCCAACCAGCTAAGCAATGCCTGGGCTCCTGCCCCACCAAAACCATGAGATGACACATATTTGTTGTTTTACGCTGCTGAGCTCTGGGGTAACTTCGCATGGCATAATAGAAAAGGAATACATTTATGCCAGTTCATGGACACCCTGAATTCTATCCATACGCCCTTATGGATCCCATACCATAGCAATTATACTTCCACAGAGCCCACTCTCTAAGGAAGAAGGGCTGTCACGCAGGTCAGTGGCAAAGCCAGGC
>PVKE010036689.1:0-16271 GCA_004027555.1 Craseonycteris thonglongyai | reverse complement strand
TATATGGTGAGAGATCGCAGTTCACCTTCAGCCTTTTGCATGTGGTTTTCCAATTTTCCCAGCACTATTTACTGAAGAGGCTTTCTTTTCCCCACTGTATATTTTTTTATCCTTTATCAAAAATAATCTGTCCATAAATTTGTGGGTTTGTCTCTGGGTTTTCAATTCTGTTTCATTAGTCCATGTGTCTGTTTTTCTGCCAGTACCAAGCTGTTTTGATTACTGAGGCTTTGTAGTACAGATGAAAGTCAGGTAGTGAGATGCCCCCAGCTTTATCCTTTTTTCTTAGGATAGCTTTTGCAATTCATGGTCTTTTGTGGTTCCATACAAATTTGATGATTTTTTTATCTATTTCTTGAAAGAATGACTGTGGGATTTTGATGGGAATGGCATTGAATCTGTATACTGCTTTGGGGAGTATGGCCATTTTAACTATGTTGATTCTTCCAATCCGTGAACATGGAATGTCTTTTCATTTCTTTGTGTCCTCTTTAATTTCTTTTAACAGTTTCTTATAGTTTTCATTGTAGAAGTCCTTCATGTTCTTTGTTTGATTTATTCATAGGTATTTTATTTTTTGTTTGCAATGGCAAAGGGAATGGATCTTCTCATCTCTCTTTCTGAAGTTTCATTGTTGGCATACAAAAATGCAGTTGATTTTGGGACATTGATTTTGTATCCTGCAACTCTACTGTATTTGTCTATTATTTGTAATAGATTTCTGATAAAGTCTTTAGAGTTTTCTATATACAGAATCATGTCTTCTGCAAAGAGTGACAGTTTAAATTCTTCTCTCCCGATTCTAATACATTTTATTCCTTTCTCTTGTCTGATTGCTCTGGCTAGAACTTCCAGAACTATATTGAACAGCAGTTGTGACAAAGGGCATCCCTGTCTTGTTCCTGATTTTAGAAAAATAGGCTTCAGCATTTTCCCATTCAGAATATTTGCTGAGGGTTTATCATATATGGCCTTTATTATGTTGAGGTACTTTCCTTCAATTCCCATTTTATTCAGTGTCTTTATCACAAATGGGTGTTGTATCTTGTTGAATGCTTTTTCTGCATCAATTGAGGTAATCATGTGTTTTTTATCCTTTGTTTGGTTTATGTGCTGAATTATTTTGATTGATTTGCGTATGTTGAACCACCATTGTGCCCCTGGGATAAATCCCACTTGGTCATGATGAATAATCTTTTTAATGCATTGTTGTATTCTGTTAGCTAAAATTTTATGTAAGATTTTTGCATCAGTGTTCATCAGTGAGATTGGCCTATAGTTTTCTTTTTTGGTATTGTCTTTTTCAGGTTTTGATATTAGGGAGATATTAGCTTCATAGAAAGAGTTGGGTAGTCCTGCCTCCTCTTGAAGTTCCTGGAGTAATTTGAGGAGGATGGGCGTTAATTCTTCTTTGAATGACTGGTACAACTCATTGGTAAAACCATCTGGTCCTGGCCTTTTGCCTTTGGGCAATTTTTGGATAATTGTTTGAATTTCTGTACTGTTGATAGACCTATTTACGTTATCCAAATCTTCTTGGTTCAGTTAAGGGAAACTACATGATTCTAGAAATTTGTCCATTTCCTCTAGGTTGTCAAATTTGTTGGCATAGAGACTTTCATAATAATCTCTTATGATTGTTTGTATTTCTGCAGTATCAGTTGTGATCTCTCCCCTATCATCCCGTAGTCTCGAAATATGAGATTTTTCTCTTTGCCCTTTGGTGAGCTTAGCCAGCGGTTTGTCAATTTTATTGATTTTTTTCCAAGAACCAGTTTTTTGGGGTGTTAATTTATCTATTGTTTTTCTGTTCTAAATTTCATTAAGTTCTGCTTTAATTCTTATTAATTCTTTTCTTCTGTTGGCTTTGGGGGACCTCTGTTCTTCTTTTTCTAGCTCTATAAGATGAGATGTGAGGGTGTTTACTTGTAGTTTTTCTTGTTTCTTGAGAAAGGCCTGTAATGATATAAATTTCCCTCTTAATACTGCTTACATTGTGACACAGAAATTTTGGTACATAGTGTTTTCATTGTCATTCGTTTCTACAAAAAATTTTTTTTAAGTTTTATTTATTTATTTATTTATTTATTTATTGACAGAGAGAGAGAGAGATATACAGAGACTGAGACAGAGACAGAGAGAGAACTGAACTGGAGGAACTCCCCAGTTCAGCATATGGCTCCGCACGCGTCGGGGCCAGGATTAGATCCTCGGTACCCTGTGCTACAAAGTGAGCGCTTAACCCACTGAGCAATCCCGGCTTCCCCAGTTTCTACAAATTATTTAATCTCTTGTTTTTGTTCCTCTTGGATCCAGTCACTTTTTAATAGCATGTTGTTCAATCTCCACATATATGTGGTTCTCTCTGCACTTGATCTTTTGCAATTGATCTCAAGTTTCAACGCTCTGTGGTCTGAGAATACACTTGGTATGATTTGGATGCCCTTAAATTTGGTGAGGTTGGATTTAAGTCTCAGGATATGGTCTATCCTTGAAAATGTTCCATGTGCACTAGAGTAAAATGTATAGCCCTGTGTTGCAAGATGGCATCACCTGTAAATGTCAATTATGTTCAATTCCTATAATGTATCATTTAAAGCTGCAATCTTCTTATTTATTTTCTGCTTAGATGATCTGTCCAATGTTGTCAGGAGGGTGTTTAGATCCCCTAGTATAATTGTATTTTGGTCAGAATCTCCTTTTAAATCTGTTAGTAGTTGCTTTATAAATTTTGGTGCTTCCTGATTGGGGGCATATATATTGATGAGTGTTATGTTTTCTTGGTGTATTGTAGCTTTTATCAAAATGTAATGTCCATCTTTATGTCTTCTTATTTTCTTTATCCTGATATCTATTTCATCAGAAATCAGTACGGCCACTCCAGCTTTTTTCTGACTGCCATTTGCCTATTTTGAGTATTTGAGTATTGTTTTCCATCCTCTTATCCTGAGTCTATTTTTGTCTCTGTGGCTGAAGTGTGTCTCTTGTAGGCAGCATATGGTTGGATTTTGTTTTTTAATCCAATCTACTACCCTGTGCCTCTTTATTGGTGAATTCAGTCTATTTACATTCAGGGTGACAATTAATATATAAGGATATCCTGTGTCCATTTCCTATTTCCTTTTTATTTTTTTGTTGTCCCAACTTTTCTCCATTGATTTTGATTTCTTGATTCAGGCTGAATAGCCTCCTTCAGTATTTCTTGGAGTGCTGGTTTTGAGCTGGAGAATTTTCTCAGCTTTTGTATATCTGAAAAGGCCTTAATTCCTTTTTCATATATAAAGGTTAATTTTGCTGGATAGTTGATTTTTGGCTGGGAATTTCTCTCTTTTAATATTTTGAAGATTGGGGTCCACTCTTTCCTTGCTTGTAGAGTTTCTGCTGAGAAGTTTGGTGACAGCCTAATAGTTTTTACTTCGAAAGTTATATTTTGTTTTTCCCTGGCAGCCTTGAGGATTCTTTCTTTGTCTTTGGTTTTTGTCATCTTCAGAACAATGTGCCTTGGAGATGATCTGCTAGGGTTTAGGTAGTCAGGGCTCCTGTTTTCCTCCTGTATTTGGGGTTGTAGTTTTTTCCAGAGGTTAAGAAAATTCTCATTCACTATTTGTTTTAGTAGACTCTGAGAAGATTTCATCTCGCTTTCTTCTGGTACCAATATAATTCTAATATTGTTCTTTCTGGTGGAGTCAGAGAATTCTTGTAGGTCTCTTTCATTTCTCTTGGTTCTCTTTTCCCTTTCTTTTTCCCTGTGTGACATTTCCATGTTTCTATCTTCAATTTCACTAATTCTTTCTTCCAGCCATCAGCCCTGTTTCCTATGCTGGTCAGTTCTTTTTTCAACTCTCCCATGATGCCTTTCATTTTGAGGAGTTCCTTTTGGTTCTGCTCTAACTTCTCAATTTTATTGGTAAAGCACTCATTTTGCTCAGAAAATTTCTTGTTGAGATCATTTAACCGTGTATGGGTACTTTTCCAGCATTGAGTGAGCTCTCTGAGTGTCTTTAGTATTGCAGCCCTGAATTCTGTTTCACTTAGATTTGATTCCAAGTGTGCAAGCTCCTTTACTAAAGAATGACCCCTGATCTTCTGGAGGAGTTTTGGATTCTGAGGTGTGCATTGAGTTAGATGTGGTTCTTTTTGCTTTGCCCATGAGTATTATTTTCCTCTGGGGGGTTGCCTATCAGGTGGGCTTCTCAGTTGTGGGAGGAGGAGATTTGGGAGAGGTTGAGGGGAAGCAGTCAGTTCTGTGCCTTGGGGCTGCTCTTCAGGTTGCAGTCTTAGCCATTAAAAGGTAGGGTAGTGAAGGTGTGGTTCCAGGGGTGGGGGCGTGTGGGTAGGAGTTAGGGCAGGCCTGAGACACAATAGCAGTTTCCTCTCTGCCCTGAGAGGCTGGTGTTTCATTGCGAGCGGGGCAAGAAGCTCTGGCTTTCTTCCCTATAATAGTGTCTGTGAGCCGGCGGGGCTTAGTAGAGGCTAGCTGCTAGTCTTTCTCCCCTCTGATTGTCTGCTTTTTAATAGCATCTGTGAGTCGGCAGCCAGGCCAGTCACTTGGCAGGGGTGTGGGCAGAGCGAGCGGCAGTCATTCTTGTGGGTGGGACGAGCGCTCGAGCTTTCTCCCTCTAAGTCTGTGAGTCTGTGAGTATGAGCCTGTGAGTCTGTGAGCCAGCGGGGTTTCACAGAGGCTGGGCCAGCAGCCACACTAGGCCATTGGGCTCTACAGGGTCTCAAAGACCACCGGATTCACTCTAAACATGTCTAATGCAGCCACGGCCCTCACTCCCAGAGTTCTGTCTTCAAAAGATGCTCCCTCACAGTCAACTCTAGGAGCTCAGCTATATCTCCTCTGTGAATCAGGGGTGCCGAGCTGCTGTAGGCTGGTTCCCTGCTCTCTCCCTGCCTACCCAGGAAGTGCAGCCACTCTGCTCCACAGTCCCTGATCCACCTCAGGCTCCCTGATCTAATTCGGTTACCACATGCTGTCCCTTGAGTTCAGATGTTAAATTGTCCACATTCCTGTAAGGCTTCCATGCTCCTTAGGTCTTGGCTTCCAGCCTGCCCTCGATCTAGCTCCACTTTGACCGTAGTCCCCCAGCCTCCTTTGTTTTTGCCAGCCCCGGGACATGCTCCGAGTCTCTGACCCCGAAATGCTGCTTCTCCTTCCCTCTCCCGCTCTCCCCTTTTTTCTCTAAACTTTGGGTGTTGTTCTGCGTTGTGTGATTCTCTCAGTTGAAGGTCCTTTTCAGGGTTTCCCCTGTGGATTCCCCTTTGTTTATAAATCCTTTCCCAGGCAAGTATCAGGGTTCTCCTCCTATGCCACCATCTTTTTTCTCCCCAATTGGTCTAATTTAGATTATCCAGTTCTTGATTTAGTCTAGATAGGCTGTATTTTCTAAAAATTTGTGAATTTTTTTTAGGTTATTGCATTTGATAGCACATAGTCCTCCACAGTATACTCTCATGTGACTCTTTGTATTTCTGTGATAGCCATTGACATTCTTCCTGTTTCATTTTTTATTTTGATTATTTGTGTTTATTCTCTTTTCATCTCAGTGAATCTAGCTAGGAAGTTGTTAATTTTATTATATTAACTTTATCAAAGAATGAGCTATTTGTTGCATTAAGTTTTTCTATTTTGGGGGGCAGGGAGGCCTTTATTTAATTTACTTCATCTCTAATTTTTATTACTTTCTTCCTTCTCCTGCCTTTGGGTCTCATTTTATTCTTCTATTTCTAATTCTTCAAGAGGTAATGTTAGGTTGGTTATGTAGAATTTTCTTGTTTCTTGAGATAGGCTTGTAATAATATAAAATGTTCTCTTAATACTGCTTTCACCACATCCCAATAAGTTTGATTGGATGTATTTATATTCTCATTTTTTTTCTGTATACTTTTTACCTCTTATTTACTTTCTTCATCAACCCAATTGCTTTTTAATAGCATGATGTTTAATCTGCACACATGTGGTTTTTCTGGCATTCTTTTTGCAGTTCATCTTCAAATTCAAAGCTTTGCATTCGGAAAATATGTTTGGTATGATTTCAATCTTCTTAAATTTCCTGACGCTAGTTTTGTGTCACAGTATATGGTCTATCATTGAAAATCTCCCATATGCACTAGAAAAAAAAATGTATAGTCATTTGTTGTAAAATAAAGTAATCTGTAAATATCAATTATATTCGTTTGCTGTAATGTGTCATTTAAGGCTGATATTTCCTTATTGATTTTCTGTTTAGATGATCGATTCATGGCTATTAATAGGGTGTTTAGGCCCCCTACTATTAATATAATTGTATTTTTGTCATTATCTTCCTTTAGTTCTGTTACTAGTTGCTTCATAAATTTTGGTGCTTCTTCATTGATGGCATATATATTAATAATTGTCATGTCTTTTTGTTGTATTGTCCTCTTTATCTTTATGTAGTTTCCATTTATATCTCCTGTTTCCTTTTTTATCCTGAAATCTACATCATCAGATATAAGTGTGTCTACACCTGCTTTTCTCTGAACGCCATTTCCTTGTAGTATTGTTTTTCACCTTTTGACTCAGTCTATATTTGTCCTTGTAGCTGAGATGTTGCTCTTGAAAGCAACATATAGTTATTTTTGTTTTGTTTTAGCCCAATTTGCAACCTAGTGCCTTTTTATTGGTGAATTCAGTGCATTTACATTTAAGGCGATAGCTATTTTATCTTTTGTTTTCTAATAATTTGGTATCTTCATTGTTTCTTTGCGTTTTTCTTTTGTCAGGTCTTTTAGATTGATGGTATTATATGGTATTTTCTGTTTCCTCTTTTTTTATGTTATGTATGTCAATTCTGGATTTTTTGGGGGGAGAATGGTTACCATGAAGTTTATGTATAAGAAAATTCCATATATACAGCAAGCCCTTTTCTTAAGCATGTTTCTTATCTACATTCTCCTTTAGAAATTTAAACTGTTACTTTCTCCTCGTTTATTTATTTAGTTTTGATTGTTAAATTTATTGGGGTGACTTTGATTGATAACAATTACATTGTATTCAGGTGTACAATTCTACATTACATTGTCTATACATCACATCATGTGCTCACCACCCAGAATCAGCTATTTTTTATCACCATATATATGATTCTTTCTTTCTCCCCCCACCCAGCTCTCCCACCCACCTCCCTTCTTATCTCCTCTTTCATGTTTTTGTTGTCCCAAGTTATTCCTATTTATTTTGACTTTTTGTTTCAAGTCTAATAGTCTTCTTTAGTATTTCCTGTAATATTGGCCTCGTATTGGAGAATTCCCTCTGCTTCTGTATGCTCAAAAAGATCTTTATTTCTCCTTCATATTTGAAGGATAACTTTTAAGTATAAGTTATTCAAAGCTGATAATTTTTTTCTTTCAATAGTTTGAATTTTCTATTCCACTCCCTGCTATAGTTTCTGCTGAGAAGTCTGATGATAATCTTATGGGCTTTTCTTTATGAATTACATTCTTCTTTCCTCTGGGTGCCTTGAAAATTCTTTCTTTGTTATTGATATTTGACAGCTTCAATATAATATGCCTTGGAAAAGTCCTGTTAGGATTCAGGTAATTAGGTGTTCTATTTCCTTCTTGGATTCAAGGATCCAATTCTTTCCTTTGGTTTGGGAAGTACTTGTTGACTCTTTGTTTGAGTAGACTCTCTGTTAAGTTTTCACTTTCTTCTTCTGGTATACCCATTATTTCTATGTTAGTTTTTTTGTGATGGAGTCATATCATGCTTATAGAATTCTTTCATTTCTTTTAATTCTCAAGTCTCTTCTTCCAACTGTGTCATTTTTAGATTTCTATCTTCAAAATCACTAATTCTTTCCTCCAATTGGTCAGCTCTGTTTTCTAAGGTAGCTATTGCATTCTTTGTTTCTTTTATTGAGTTCTTCATCTCCAGCATTTCTATTTGCTTTTTGTTTGTTTGTTTGTTTTAATTTTAATGTATTCCTTAAAATATTTATTTTGCTTGATTTTATTTCTGACTTCATTTAACTTCCTATTTATGTTTTCTGATATCTTGTTGAGTTTTTTTTAAGATGATAATCTTAAATTCTCTGTCATTTGAGTCATGTATTTCTTTGTCTTTAAGTTTATTTCTGGAGATATTTTATTTTATTTTTGAGCAGCCTTGTTAGCTTGGTTATTTATATTTGTTATTCTATTGTTTCTCTTTCTGGGTATCTACAGGAGTGAATACGGAAGCTGGTAGATATGAAGAGGTTTTTCTCTTGTTTTTTAGTGGGTATTGTTGCAGCATTTTATTTTCTCTTATATTTTTCTTTTTTGTTGAGGTGGGTTGTTTCCTGTGAGGCGGGTTTTCCTCTTTGAACCAGTCTACTTTGTTTCAGTGCACCACCCTCATGAAAGGATGTGGTAGATTATGGAGCTCTGAGCTTCTGAAATTTCAGTGCTATTTCTGCAATTGGAAGCTGTAGTGCCTGTGTGCCTCAGCTGCCCTAGGCACCTGCACTGGTTTCAGCCATGAAAGGTGAGGATGGGATTTTGGAGGGGAAGAGGGGGGTGTAGCTGTGGTGTTTGTATCTCTGAATAATGACAGCTGCCAGACCCCTGCTGCTTTGCCACCACTGCTTCACCCCTACAAATCCTTCCCTGTTGCTGGAGCTAGCCACACTTTATATCTGCTGCCCAAGAGCTGTCTCCCTAGTTCTCAGGGCTGTAGATATTCTACAATTTAATTTCATGCATACTGCTACAGTTTTTTCTGGGGTCCATGACAACATGGAGAAGATGTAGTGGAAAGGAGAGGTCTGGGAAGGTGGAGGAATTGATCGGGCTCCATGTTTTTGTTTTCTGATTGGCACTGAAGGTGGTAGGGCAGTGTGGGCTTATGCCTGTCTATATTTGGTCTTTGTCCCAAGGTCTCTGCCCTGGCTTCAGTTGTGTTACGTGTTGATCCCTGAGGCAAAAATGCTCATGACCAGAAATACTCAACCAGTGCCTTCTCTCTCCTTTCTCCTAGAACCAAAGTGAGTTCTAAGAAGGGCCCTGTGGTCCTCATCTCTGACTTTTCCTTTCCTTTCTCCCCAGTTTGCCTCTTTGCCCACATTATGTATTTTGATGCAATGAATAAGTGTCTTAGCTGTGTTTGTGTATTGTATAAGGAACCCTTTGTTGAATTATAATTGCTGTATATTTTGTAACTCCCAAGAGAATTTTCCAGGAACTTCTCTTACATTGCCATTTCCATGTGTACAATTTAAATATCTTACAATGTTATTTGTGAATTATACCTCAATAAAGCAGCAAAAAATAGAAGAATTTCTGTATAAAGAGAGTAGAGGAGCCTATTTTATTAATTCAGGGAAAGACATGAGAATCAAAATTAAGAATTTTGAGTTGAGATGAGTGGGATAAAATAATTTTTAAGTGATAAAATTGATATAATATGGTCTGTTATTGGATGTGTTATCTTTCTGCCTTGTACCACTGGGTGGACTATTGTACCCTTCATTCAGAGGTAAAATGAGGAGAAAAAGAGCTTGAACAATAGATGCAGGTATGTTCTGTTTGAGATGCCTATATAGAGATAGAAGAGCCCTCCCTGAGTATTTCCCCAGCAATTCATAGTTATACAACTTATTATAACTGTCATTCATTAGTCTTTTTTATAAACTGAATTTTTTGAAAAACTTTACTCCTAATTTACAAGTGGATAGCACAGTTTTCTGCATACAGTAGGCATTCAATAAATAGTTTTTAAAGTACTGAATGAATGCCACTTTTGATTGAATGATATATGGCAGGCAGAAATAAAATTTTGAAGCTTATGAGAGATTACGACTGAAAAAAATGTGTTGTTTATTATTCTAAGTCATTAGCAGATAAATACTTCATTAGTGGCAAATATGTATACTCAGGAAATTTTTCAGAAATGGAAAAGGAAATAGTTGAATTGGAGAAATAAAGAGCAGCAAAGTCACAACTGGGACACCTTGGGTTAAGAATATTAATTGAAAGAGTCAGATAAACAGAAAAAATATATATAAATACATAGACAATTCATACTCTGTATCTTAAATCGATTTAGAATTGTATATTTATTTGCCAAGATTTTGAGTATGGCTAAAAGATTTTGTTATTGAATCTTTTTTTTAAACCTGAACCACATTTATAAAGGCAATGTTTATTATATACAAATTTGATTTATTTAAAAAGATCAAAATAAGAAGTTAATATTAAATATTCTGAAGCAATTGAGTCATAAATTCAAAATACTTTATATTCTCCTACTAAGTTTCTTTTCCTCACTTTATATGACATTTTGCATTTCTTGTTATTATTTCTGTCTTAACTCTCAAAGTAAGTAACTTTGATACATACACACACATCATGTGTTTTTATCTTTTGTTGTTGTTGTTGTTGTTGTTTTGTAGTATTTAATTAAATTATAAAACCAATACCGATAACTTAAACATGTTGCTTACAAGCAAAAGTGAAGGTTGGTAAGGACACAAGGCAATTAGTGAAAGCAGAAATGTGCAGGTGCATTAGAAACTGGCTTCCTTCAATGTTCGCTATAAGATCCAGTTGTACTAAAAAATGGAAAATTTGGATAATTCAAGTCATTTAAGTGAATATTGGATAAAATAATGTCCACTTAAAAAAAATGTTATTTGATTGACATGAGGCAGTGGAAGTGAAATTAAAACACGTGGGTTTTTTTTTGGCAGAAAAGAAATAAAGACAATAACTATAATGAAATGACAAAAGGGAAAAAAAATTATGAGCCATTCAGTGGGATTTTCTTAATGCAGACCAGAACATACAAAGAATAGATGATTTTTAGCATTTTATATTGTGAGCATTATTTATGATCAGAATTCCAAAAGTTCAGATTAATGTTTAAAATTATTCTCCTTTTCTTCTTCCATATTTTATTTCTCAGAACTTACTAAGCTTTTTGTCTTTTCAGAAATGGCTATTTCTGCAGGCCTGTTTGTATGTGTATCTATTTCTCCATATATTTCTATATGTCTTTTTTTCAATTAACATTTTATATGGCCAGTCTCTATGAATATAGATAAATTATTGGTGCACACATTTTTTTTATTATAAGTATATGGCACTCCTTTGTTTGGATATAGTATAGTTCATTTAACCAGTTTCCCACTGAGAGGGGATATATCTTTTTTCCATGGGCAATTCTGGTTTACATAATATCCACACATTATTATTAACAGCTCTTCCATTTATTCTCAGAATTGGACCATTTCAAATGAGACATTTTATGCTCAACTACCTACAAATAAACATGTAGTTTTTTTCTAGCATTTTTTATTGCTCACATTACTGAAATACAGTTTTCCATAAACCATTCACACGTGTGAGAATGTTTGATGATAAATAATTATAATTGAAATTGATGTATCAGAGTGTCTGTGCTCCTTTAATTTTGACAAATATTACCAAATGAACCCTCAGGAAGTTTACAAAGATGTGTACTCCTTCCAAGATCAAGGATGTATGTGTCAGAAAAATCTGAATTGAGCATATGCTTAATGTCATTTCCTTCATAAGGCACTTTTCTACTTCTTTGGTTTGATCAAATTTTACCTTATTATTTGTTTTTCTATGGCCAAATAATGATAAATAAACCAAAAATATCCCTGCCACAGGCCATTTGCAATTTCTATTTTATCTGTCTGAGATGATCTGCTTCATATTCTTACACAATTCACTTCCTCACTTCATTCCAGCTTCTGTTTCATAAAGGTATCCCCTGACCACTTTAATGAGAATATATCGCTCTGACAATCACTGCCTATCTTTTGCCTCTGATTTATTTCTTTGTATTAATATCTGACATTATATTGTTATATGTTGTTTCTCTTCTCCCTTCTAAAATGTTAACTTCTTGAATCAGAGACATCTACTATGTCAGTTCCTGCTGGTTCCTCATTGCCTAGAAATGTGCCTGATATTTATGAAGAAAATTCAATAAATATGAGTTACCAAGTGAAAGAAACGTAAGTGTAAGAATGCTCATTTACTAGACCACTTGTTTGCTACTTGGATAGCATCAAACATTATCACCTTTTGACAATTTCATAAGAACGATACCTTGTCATTTTAATTTATCTTTAATCATGAGCAAGTTGTGTGATTTTGTGGATTAATAGCACGTTTTAATTTATTTGGTTCTGTGAATTTTCTATGCATGTCTTTTTAGCCATCTACTTGAGTTACTGACCAAAATTTAAAGCAAGACCAGTAAGTATGGCTGTGTGCTTTCTCCATTGGGTTCAGCTGTCTGGGTGCAGACATGCAGTACAAAAAAGTTGAATTTAACCTGATAGGCAAAGCAATGCAAGGATGGGGGTAAGTGCATCAAGTGTTGTGGCTATAATGATAAATATGAAATAATTGCTAGGCAAGAAAGAAACTGAGGAATTTTGAGGATAGGAGTTTGAACATAGAAAGTGTTATAAGATTAATTAATTTTACATCCCAGTAGAATCAAATAATTGGTCTAAGTTTTTCAGTTTCTGCTGAGAAGTCAAATAAAAACATCAAAATACATCCATTAAAAGTATGCTAATATGAAGATTCAACTGTACAAACTGAACTGGTGGTATGCTTTTAGAGAAGGTCAAACAATCTAAAGATTAATGTGGAACTACTCAGTTAAATAAATATTCATGACCCCGAGGGTCTAATAACTAGTTCTATATCAGAGTAATAGTCTCAGCATTGTGGTGGCAGGTATGGTGACAGCAATGATTTACAAGTGTTGTGCTGTTATATAACTCTTATTCTTCACCTCCACACCCATTTTTCAATAATTTTCTCTATGATGCTGCAGTTGGGACACTATAAGTTACTTTCCTAGAAAAGCAACTTCTTTCTTCGATTCTGTCAATAAGAGACACTTAAAGAAATTATCAGGCAAAAACAAAAGAAGGGTGAAAAATTATCTCTGATCCTGCTTTCTTGCTTTTCCAGTATTTGTCAGAGTCCTTAGTCGGTTTAATGTCCATCTTTTTTTTGCATCCCCAATATCTGAGCCCTCCAGAAGTATCAACAGTGGCTAGATGGCACCCTCCTGAGATGGCTGAGCACCAGCTTCAGGAGATTCTGTTCTTTAAACTCCTAGCTTCCTCTCACTTTTTGTTATACCGGCCCTCAATTTCATCATTTCTTGTGGTAGTTCTTATTCTATGGGTTGCCTCCATTTTTTTCTTCCTGTGTAATTTTAGTTCTTCAGAAGTATTGTAACTAATTCCCTTTATTATATGCCCTCTGCATGAAACGACTCCTGTAGCATTAGTATTTCTTGAAATGGATAGTCAAAACAGTGCTGACTCTTGATTTGACCCATTAGGGTAGGCATATAAGTAGACTCATACAATAGCAATGTGAATGGACTTAATGGCACTGAACTATACATTTAAAAATGGTTAAAGTGATAAAATATATGGTATATATATATTACCACAGTAAAAAAAGAAAAGAAAAGAACATAGCATTGAGTTGGAAAAGAAAATAAATAAATTGAAATCTCAACATAATATATTTCTATAAGTTAAAAATAAAACATTGCCAAATAACTGTACATGATTTTCCCTAAACATTTTTATTAGGACAAAGTTTCTTAGTAAGGCATTGCTGAAATTTTGGGTCAGATAACTCATTTGTTGTAGGGGGACGTGGCTGTTCTCTGCTTTACTGGATGTTTAACAGCAGCCCTGGCCTCTACCTGACAGTTGCATCTCCACCCAACTGTGGCAACAAAACATTTCCAAACACCGTAGCTGTCTTCTAGTGGACAAAATCATCCCCAATGATTTGCACCAATTTTATTAGAGAATGACAACAAATTTGCTAATTTATGAGTTATCAGAGAAAGTGGTTGCTTCTTGTTTGGGATCTGTTTGCTTTCAGAAAGTGTGTGCAATAGCCTCATCTTAATCTATTCTCTCTTGTTCTTCTTCTTGTTCTTCTTCTTCTTCCGCTTCCTCCTCCTCCTCCTTTCTTCTCCTCCTTCTCCTTCTTCTTTCTCTTCCTCCTCCTCCTCCTTTCTCCTCCTCCTCCTCCTTCTTCTTCTTTCTTCTTCTTTCTTTTTCTTCTTCTATAAAGACACTCTTTAAATTTTTTTTATTTCTTTTTGTTTTCAATTACACTTGACATATAATATTATATTAGTCTCAGGTGTACAACATAGTGATGAGATGCTTATATAACTTACAAAGTCATTGCCCCAATAAATTTGGTAGCCATCTGACACCATCTACAATCATAATATTAAAATATGAGTATTTTTCACTCTATGCCCCACTCTGTATTTTACGTCCCCATGACTGTTATATAACTATTAACTTGTACTTCTTAATTTCTTCCCTTTTGTCACCCACCCCTCTAATCTGTCTCCTATCTGGAAACCATTAAAATGTTCTCCATATATCCAAGTCTCTTTCTGATATTTTTGTTCATTTATTTTGTTCTTTAGATTTCACATATAAGTGAAATCATATTATATTGTCTTTCTCTCTCTGACTTACTACACTCACTCAGCACAATGCCCTCTAAGTCCAACCAGGTTATTGCAGATGGCAAAATTTTATTCTTATTTAAGTCTGAGTAACATACCATTGTATATATGTACAACCTCATTTTGTTCTTTTTTTTTTTTACATTTACTGTTAGTTAATATAAATTTTTAGTGTACAGCATAGTGGTTAGACATTTATATAATTAAAAAAAAGTGTTCTCCTGACTAGTCTAATGCTAACCTGGCACTATACATAGTTATTACTATATTATTTACTATATCCCCTATGTTTTACTTTACATTCTTATAACTATTTTTAAGTGGGTTGTATTTTATTACTTTATTTTATTTTATTGTTGAGTTGTGCAAGTTCTTTATATATTTTGAATGGTCCCTTATCAGAGGCATTGTTTGCAAATATTTTCTCTCATTTAGTTCATTGTTTCTTTATTTACTTGATGGTTTCTTCTGTTGTGAAAAGGCCTTTTAATTTGACATATTCACATTTATTTATTTTGCTTTTACTTCTCTTGCCTTTGAGGTCAGATTCATAAAGTATTCCCTGAACCCAAAGCCCATAATATTAGTACTGATGTTTTCTTCTATGCAATTTATAATTTTGGGTCTTATGTGGAGGTCTTTGACCCATTTTGAGTTAATTTTGATATGTGGTGACAGTGCACAGTACAGATTCATTCTTTCACACCTAATTAGAATTTTCCCAACACCATTTACTGAAGAGGTTGTATATCATTAGTTGTGGCATGGTTTCATTACATACAGGTGAATGTGGGGCCTTGCAGAACGGGAACCATCCTGGGGTTCTCCTGTATGGAGGGCAAGAACTTTAGCCACAATCCCAGTGGTTACCAGTTTTGCCACAGTTTAACATATGACTTTGCATGGGCCAGAGCTGGGAATTGATCCCCAAACCTCATGATTATGAGGCAAGTGCTCACCTGCTACACTATTCCAGCAGCCCCCACTGCTGTTTTCTTCATGGCATTATCCCCATAAAGGTGGATTAACATGTCCCTGATTTCACTTTCACTATTTCCAGGTTTAAAAAGAAATTTTATGTTTATTCATTGCTCTAATTTACGTTCCAATATTCTCATGACAGCCCACAAAACAGGCAACAACAATAATGAAAGTCATTCAGCAAGACACTGCCACACATCTACATGAACACAGCTGTGGGATACTGATATACCAAGATTATGAAACCCTACACTGGTTGTTTGGACTGTGCTGCCAACATAAGTGCAAAGTGGTAAGTTTGTGAAATTAATTGTCAGACTTCATATACTCGTATACTAATGTGTCATGTCCTCTTATTTTATTGTCACCTTTATTATTATAAAATGCACATCTCTGTCTCTTATTACCTTTTTTATCCTGAAGTCTGTTTCATCAGATACGAGCATGGCTACATCTGCTTTTCTCTGGAGATCCTTTTCTTGGAGTATTGTTTTCAACCCTTTCACTTTGAGTCTTTATTTGTGGCTGAGATGTGTCTCTTGGAGGCAGCATATGATTGGGTTGTGTTTTGCAATTCAATATGCTACTCTGTCTTTTCTTGCTGAGTTGTATTTATTTACATTTAGGATGATGATTGATATATGAGAATTTCTTATAGCCATTTTATTTTTTGTTTTCTGGTAACTCGGTATCTCATCGCTTTTTGGCTTTCTGTCAGATATTTTAGTTTTATAGATTTTTTCCTTTTCTTCCTTTTTTTCTTTTTTTTTTTTTTTTA
>PVKE010036688.1:0-16269 GCA_004027555.1 Craseonycteris thonglongyai | reverse complement strand
CCCCTGCTCTCGCCAGACCCCTGGTGGGAAGGAGCTTCATTTCCTGATGAATCATCCCTACTGACCTTGGAGAGGCTCCCAGGCCAAAGGAGCCAAGGCCATGTTCTCTGGGCTCTCCGGGCCTGTAGTCAGTCATGTCACAGACCAAGAAGTCATGCCCTGGTTCTGTAGATGGCTGGAGGACTCGCTTCCCTTATCTTTCTCCTACTTTTTCTGAGTCTCTTGTTTTATACCCCTTGACACATTGTGCAAGGAGACTGCAGCTTTTCAGATCTGGGCTGCCTTTTCAAAGGAACCTGAGTATGAGGACTCTCACAGGCATGGGGAACTGAAGCAATGGTGAGCTGGCTGCAATTCCCACAAACAATGACCCAACACAGCAAGGATCCCAATTACAAAGGCAGTATTGTGTCCTGAGAAAAACACAGGCATGGGCCTCAAACAGACTCGGGTTTGATTCTGAGCTTCCCCCCTTAGCTAAACAATGGAAGATGACTGTTTTCAGGGGCAAGTGGGAGAAGGGGACATGTGTCAGGAGGAAATTGGCATGACGTACATAAAGGAACTTGCATATGTTCAAGGTGCTGTAGAATTCTTCAACTTGTGAAATAGAGTATGTTTTTAAAGAGGTAGGTTTTATCCTACTCTGTCTTTAAAGTTGATTCTGCTCAATTCTGCCTTTGGTATATAAGGTTCTAGTAGTTCAATTAAATTCACTAAAATGAAATTTCACGAGAGCAGCTCACTTTTTTTCTAGTCGCTGTGTTACCAGCTATTAGAATATTATTTAATATGCTCAATACACAGTGGTAGTTCAATACACAGTTGTTGGTGCATCCAGCTAATATGCAATATTTTCAGCACTAATAAAAACATACACACTATTCTTTCTTCTAGAATCAGCTCTTTACTTAATAATTCCCAGAATGCTTCAGGCTCACATCCGAGACTGCTTATCTTTTTTAAGGTTGTGTCCAGTATCCTCAACTAAACTGGAGTCTCTGGACGGCAAGAATGCTTCGTATTTCCTTAGATACCTCTTAGCTCAGCACATCACACACAGCCACTATATGTTAATATTGACCCTGGCAAAGTCTTCTTGGGAGAAATGGCTATGGCTTTGGTAGAAACTTCTTCCAAGTCTTACTTCTGCCAAAGTACTTGCCGTTAATCACACTCCATACATTTTCATTCCAATCTCTCCAAGTATTGGATACTATAATTTATGAAATTCCCAATTCAGCCAATAAACACATCCCCCCATAAAACTAAAATGGACTTTTTCATTGGGATTCCTTTAAGAAGGCAAATAATCTGCTTTTTATCTTCTATTTAGTGATTTAGAGGAAGCAGCATTGTTTTTAATTTTTGCAAGTTGTATCAATCATTCTTAACACCCCTGAAGAAACAACAACGCTTTTGAAAACTTAACTGTAATCCTTCTGACTTTGTCGGGAGGCCCATTACTAATCAGAATGGCTGTTTTAAGTGTATATTCTCCCATCATTTATCTTTTGCCTAATGTTGCAGAGTGAAGCTGTGATGATTAATCACTTAGAGATGAATCTACCTATTCCCTCCTTGACTGAATATGAGGAAATAGCAATGAGCATGTATTAAATATTGACTGTAGAGATAAGAACTGTGTTCTGTGGGGAAAAAATAGTTTTTCAATGTTATGCTCGTGACATATTTAGGACATCTATTTTATCATTATGTGGCTGCACAAATCCCTTTCTAAAACATGCTCAGAATATCTAGGAATCATTTTATGTATCTATCACATAAGTATATCTGGATAATCTATTCATGTCCATTTTCCCATGGCTTTTGAGACAGTCTTTCATGTGGAGAAGCCAGCTTTTCTAACATCTTTCTTCCCACAGATATGAATATAAAGCCAAAGGAATCTTTTCAGAATCTCCCAGCTTTCCTCCACATATTTCCTTCTTAGGCTAGCCCCTCTCGACTATAATTCAAGGGCAAATCCTGGCATTCCTCAAGGACATGGGGAAGACACACAGTAAGGACATGTCCTTGTATGTAGAACTCTGTTGGATGGAGTAAAGGTTAACTATTCTTATCTTCCTTAAGAAGGTTCTCTTTCCTCTTCAATGACTGGAACAGAAAAACTTCTGCTGTGTTTTACTTTAATAGAGGACAGGTTCAATTCCCAAAAGCCAAGTGGAACCAAGACAGGGTAACAAGTGAAAATGACCTATCAACATAGGTCTTTGAAGCTAGTATCAGGCAATGGACAAACTCTTTCCAAGAGTCAAAAACTCAGATTTCATAGTAGCTACATTCCAATAAAAAAATCTGTAGAGAATTTTACATATGTAAAAATAGGTTTATTGAACCATAAATAATAGCAAGTGTCAGTTGTCATGTCCATCACCGATCAATGGAAATTCATTGATACTAATGGATTTACTATAAGGTCGGTGAAAAAAGGTCTGTTATAAGACACAACAATGCTCTCTGGGAGTTACCAGTTGAATGACGTATGGGCAGGAGAGAGCCCACTAAATGTTATTTGGGATCCCACTTTTGCTCTGTCCTGTTCCTGCTATTTGCTAATGTTTTCTGTTTAAAAGTTGACTCTCCACCCCTTTTCTTCTTGTCTTCAAATTCCTAGATCTTTAGGGCTGACAGAAGGTGCCCCAAGATACTATGGCCAGTGTCTCCCAAGTGATTGCTTTGCTTTGTCTGCAAATTACTCACTCTATTTTCAATACTTCAGGAACCACACAAGAAGCTATCCACGTGTTCTGAAACATTAAGTAAGACCAATTATGGAGAGAGTGAAATATAAGGAACATTCTTGTACAATTACAATGACAGTGGTTTTATCTGCTCCTTGCTACAAATTGTTTCTTAACCACATCTCTGATTCTCAGACTTAATGGATGATGGCCAATCCACAATTCTTAATGTGCAATCATTGGCCTACACCACCTGATTCCCCCTGTCTGGGCTTGCTTTTATCATGCTCACTAGCCAATTCTGGACAAATCTTCTTCCCAGGGGAAGGCAGGACTCCTAGCCTAGTTTTCAGTGCTATAGAGGTCCAGATTTCTGGGTGCTATGCAAGACAGATAATGTGTTCCTTCTTGTGTAGATTCCTTCTGAGTTACCTATAAGAGACTGTCCCTCTTACCTGTTCCTGGCCTGGCAGACCACCCTGCCTTCCAACAGCAACCAATTCTTTAACTAGTAAGCATGTTTTTTGCATTTCTGTTGTCTGGCATTCATCTTTACTTTAACAGGTATTGATCACCTCTGGTTCACACCCACCAGCTTACCAAGTAAGGGACGTTCTGGTGTACACAGAGATTTTCTGTGCCTTCTTTTATATGTTAAAGTTCATTCTCCCTGTACAATCACTTCGGAAAAGGATTCGGCAATGTGCACAAAGCTAAACATATGCATGTGTTAGGACTCAGTCTTTCAACCCCAAGGTATAGATCTATCAGAAATGCTCGAAAATGTTCATCAAAAGAAACAAGAAATAATGTTTATAGTTATACCCTTGGTATTAAAAACAACAAACAAACAAACAAAAACAGGAAACAAATCAAATGTCCTCCTACAATAGAATGAATAAATTGAGGTATCTTCATTCAGTGGAATTATTATATAACAAAGAGAATAAACCAATTAAAATTACACACAATGTAGAGAAATGTCACAGATAATATTGAGTAAAAGAAGCCTGACATAAAAGAATATGTATAGTTCGATTCCATTTTATTTTGTGTAAAAATTGGCAGGCCTGATTGATGATATTAGGAGCCAGGGACACTTGAGAAAGGGGATTGACTAGTGACTAGCAAGGATATGGAAGCATGGATTCTGGTAAGTTCTATTTCTTGGTCTGAGTAACAGTTACCTAGATATGTTTATTTTGTGAATATATATTGAACTGTGTTCCCATGACTTGTGCACTTTTTATTGTTATTGTATATTTTAAAGAATTACTTGAATAAGTTTTTACAAATGAGTGATATACTTATCTAAATTTATATTAATGGCACTATGTCAGATATATTGATATCAAAACATATTATTCACATCTAGGGAAGAAGGTTGAGGATTGTAGGGACTGAGGCATCTTTTCAAATATCACCTATTAATTTGGTTTTACAGAAGGGAACCCTGGGGTCCAGATCCTGGAGAGAATAAAAAATGAGTTTCTTAAAGTCAGCAATCTATTTGTTGGTAGAGTTAGGCCAGAAACCAGATACCATGACTCACTCTGGGATTCAATGACCACACAACATTCCTTTGGATAAGAAAACATGTTGAAGTTCTCTATAACATAGTTTAGGCTTTTTAGCTCTATTTATTTTTCTCCCGCTAGATATATAACAATTCAAAAATTGATGCATAAGGAAAAAGCTCCTCATTATGACACTTGTGGACTATGAGTATTTCAGCGTCCAGGGCATCTAGGCTGCCTACAGGTTCCTATCCAGTCTCTGCTCCTCACACATACTACACCTTCCTCCCTCTCCATTTACCATTCACATTACCTATTCAGTCACATTCACACATGCAAATGGGTCATTCAATACAATTACATTTATCTACTAGGTACTTAGCAATATTTCCATTGTTATGTTTTGACAACAGTGTTGAATTTACCCCAAACCAGCCAGAATCTCTTAAGTTATCTAATAATCACAAGATTATTAATTTGCAAGACTACTGACTGGAATCACTAAAATGATTGTATGTCAAGAGCCTTACTTTCTATCCCAAGAGTTCATCTATTCAACAGACAAACCTACATCACTCCACATGCAGACCCAGAGCCAGACATATTCTTACTGGGGTGGAGGTGGGGATAAAGGGTGGAAGAGATTAAGATGAGTAGTCCTAAAATCTAACATTCAACACTCAATATGCCATTATGGTCCTACTGGCCTCTCTCTAAAGCCTTATTTCCTATTTTTTAGCTATAAAATCTTGAACAAGTTAATTAATATCACTAAGCCTCAATTTCTTCAGCAGTAAAATGAAAATGATAACAACATCTACCCCCATTGGATTGAAAAATTTCAATGAAAAACTGTAAATAAAACAATTAGACCCATGCTTGGAAAGGGTGAGAGTCAGTCGTGGTTAGCCCTTATGAGCACAATAATTTCTATCTTTGATCTTGTAACTCTGTCATCTCGGCTATTGTCTTAAAGCAGGTTCTCCAAAATCAGACTCTGAGCTAAAGATTCAAATGCACATGATTTATGAAGGGACCGTTTCTAGGAGAAACCAACATAGAATGAGGGGAGCAGGATATGACAGGGGACAAAGTCAAGAAATGGGGTGATTATAGGAGGACTCCAGCCTCAGCCAGACCTCAGGAGGACCTGTGGAGTATAAAGTGCACCTCAGAGTGTGTCTCACCTCAAGGCAAAGTCATTGGTCTTTTTACCCTCCTGCACCGTCTGGCACTGGTTAGGGCAGGAGGGAGTGGTAACTGCCCCTCAGAGGTGTAACTTCTGAGAGCTTTAGGCTCTCCATGGACTTGAAGCAACTCCAGGAACCTAAACTCAGTCCTCTGAAGGTTTTAGCAAAAAAACTTGGGTCCATAACACTGGTAACAGAGATAGGAGGGGCTTTGGGCAGGCTGACGACTGCCTGCTACGACATCCTGTGACTGAATGTGTGCAATCTTGCCAACTCCACACTCAGTATCTGCCTATTTGAATCTCTACTAACATTCCACCTACTTCTAGCTTGTGACCCAGCTGTATCTTCCAGACCCAGACTTCTATACCACATGCCCCATAAGGATGGCTCTCATGCTTCTTTCTGTGTTGAAAATCCTTGAGCTACCCTCACCTGAACAACCTGCACGACCACCGCAGCCAGCTCTTCTTTCTCTTCCTGCTTCTGTCCCGCAGGCAGGAGGAAAATGCCCCCACAGCTCTTGTAATTCTGAAGTGAACAATTCTGTGACTTACCCAGAACTCCTGAGAGCTGGCCTATTGATTTTTATTACTTATACATTTTATTTATAATCGTGGAGCTAACAGATTCTATTTACCGTATGAGCTATATTTGTGGCTGAGTTTGAGAACATGAGCAGACACAAGAATAAAAGAATCAAGAACCAAATGCCAGTATTTGTACAACCAGGGAAATAGCTTGTAAACCAATAAATACACTAGGAGGAAATATCAAACTTGGCACATACAAGCGATGAAAAATGAATCAAACCTATGTAAAAAAAATCAATTCTCTGACCCATAATTTATGTCAGTATTTTACATATAATAAAATCCTCCCTAAGCAAATAACTGATAAAGCAATAAAGCTGTCAGATGCAATACACAGGCTGTTGGACTAGACTATCTAGAAACACTCCCATTCGGAGGCAGATATCCTGTTATATTAAGCTACATTTATCTATTGTGTGATAAACCTGACAAGTACTAAATCAGCTGCCTCAGAAGGCTCTAGAAATGCATTTCTACAAAGGCTAATATTTAATTATATCACCCTCAGTGTGAGATATAATTGCACCTATTATGTGATAGGAGCAAAAAGGGGCGCAGAATTAACTTCCATTGAACAACAAAGTCCTTACCATTATTGAAGATAAGATAGGACATTTCCACTGCATTTTAAGACCAGATTTATTCATCAATGTTTCTGGCGCTCCCTGTCTATCTACATGACCTAAAAAGGTCAGCCCAGTGCTCGCGTCAGCAGCACATGTACTAAAATTGGAACGATACAGAGAAGATTAGCATGGCCCCTGCACAAGGATGACACTCAAATTTGTGAAGCGTTTTATATTTTTTTGTTCTGTTTTTCAATAAATCTCTTTCAAACTTCCATGAAAAGAAAAAATCAGCCCAGCAGTGACAATGTCATCCACAGGTAAGACTTCCTGATGTCCATGAGCTCCAAATGTCTCAACCCCCAGATGTTATCTTTCTCCTCATCCGGCCTTTTCTTCCCTGTTCACCACCTCCACCCCGGCAGCTGCCCACGCTCGAACACCTGGGGTTATGCTTCGCTACCGTCTCATCCCTTACATCTATTGGAACATCAATTCCACATACTTCTGTGTTCTAAACTCCTATTAGTTCTGAGTCCTCTGGCCCATTCTCCGGGTCCGCCCTCTTGTGTTAGGTGCTGGGCATGTCCTGCCAAGCCTGGGGTGTTTGCCTCTCGCCGGGTCCAGCCACCATCAGCCTCATGGCTGCCCAGGCTACTGGCCGAACACTGATGTCAAGGTGAACATCTACAATGTAGTCATGCCGCCCTCCTGCCTTAAAAAATGGCCTGGGTTCAACAACAAAGCGTTCAGAGGAAGAAGTCAGATAAGAAAGAACGTTCTCATGGATTCCACTTGCAGAAAGTTATTTTAAAAAAAAAAAGTATTGTTGAGGAAAGCGTATTTGGATGCTGCATTAGCATCCCATTGCTGCTTAACGAATTACTAGAAATTCAGTGGCTTAATGCAAACACATCCTGGAGATCGGAGGTCTGAAATGCCTCTTTGGGGGCTGAAATTAAGGGGTCCGCAGAGCTGTTTCTTCTGTGGGCTTTAGGGAGAGAATCTGTTCTTTGCTTTTTCCTGTTTTTAGGGACTGCCTGCCTTGCTTTGATTGGGACCCCCTTCCAGGTCACTCTGACCTCTGCTCCTGTCATCTCATCTCATTCTCTGACTCTCCTACCACCCTCTTTCACTGATAAGGACACTTGGTTATATTGGGCCCACCAGATCATGAGAATCCAAGATAACATCCCAAGATCCTTACCTTACCCGCATCTGCAAAGTCCCTTTTGTTATATGAAGTAACCTGCTCACAGGCTCTGGGAATTAGGACAAGGTCAGCCACATTGGAGGGTCAGGGGTGGGGGGTGGGCATTATTCTGCCACCACAGATGACAAGATCATAAAGAAGGCCAAGGAAGTAAAGACCATAAAGGTTAAGACAGAGTTCATCTTTGTGTGGGAGAAAGGGGGTTATGGTTAGAAAGAAGCTGGCAGAAACAAGCTGCCACGTGGCTGGAAATGCCCTACGTCCTGAAGCAGGCGGTCGCTATGGAAGTGAATGCTTTAAATCACACCTTTACACTGACGTCCTTTTTTTGTATTTTTGATACAGGTGTTTATTTCACATAAAAAAGAATATTTTTTTAATCGGCCTAAAAGTCCCTATGATATGGTTGTGGACACCTGGGCCTCACAAAGTGGCACCAGTTTCTTTTGCCAACCTCATCTTCAGAGAGTGTCTGCCCCTCCCCTGGTTCTCCTCCCTCCTCCACCTCAGTTTACCTTCCAGCCTCACTGACCACAGGAGGCTCTTTTACTCGTATAGTTTTGTGTCTTCGCCCACAAACTTCTCTCTGCTTGATCTACCTTTTCCTTTTTTTTTTTTTTTCTTGATAAGTATTATCATATTCACTATAGCACAGGCCAAGGCCACATCCCCTCTAAGGTTCCCTCTGTCCCTTCCCTTCAGAGAGATTCAGCGGGACCATCCCCTGTGCTTCCACTGCATTTTCTTGCTAACCCATCAGAGCACTGGCCATGTTCTGTTGTAAATTGATATTTATGGCTCTATTTTCTCAGCGAATCTCTGAGCAACTTTAAGCCATCTATTTCTTAGCAAAGTGCATGGTGTACATTCTACACTTAATAAATAAGCTTTTTAAAAAATGTGTGATCCATTCTACTGGGTGAAAAAGGCTAGAGGAGAGGGTTGGCGCTGATAGAGGTTGATAAAATGAAGGGAAGCCAGGTTCACACAATCAGCTTCCAGGCTCACCAGGCTGGATGAAAGAAACTGCAGTTTTGAAAACAGGCTTAAATCCAAAGTGTACAGACACCTCATATATAGTTGATTCTCACAATTCACAGTAGTTACATTCTACAATGTCATCAGAAATACTGAACTGTTATTCCCAGACAAGAAGCTGGGGCAGTACTGTGAACACCAGGTACCCAGAATAATACAACAGAGACTTTTAGGCCATTTTTTTACTTTTTAAAATTGGAAATGAATACATACAGTTCTGAACTATTGCTCCCAGGAGAAATACAAGGTTTGATACCTATGAGCCTCTGGTAACATTTTCATCAACTAGTCAATACATAACCCTGGTTTAGGTGTGTTTCTGCTTAAAGACACCTTATTTAACATATATTGTTGATTCGTTAATCTTGAACTCATGGCCATCAGCACTGTAACTCCTGCCTGAACAAAACTTACCTAACACATACTTTTCCTTCATGAGATACAGCACAGCCTTCTTGTGTTTATGAACACTCAGCACTATGCCTGGGGGCTGTCGTAAACAGCAAAATCGTCAACAAAAGCACAAAAATGAGACAGATGTGGTACTTACTAAATGCACCTAGAAAAGGACACTTGTTTGCAGTATGAATGCTGAAGCAAGACAGAGTCTCTCCTCGCCTAGTTTAATATAGACCGGGAATATGCACATGTGGAGAATGAAATTTTTTGCTGCCCTATGTATGCCTGTGCCCACAAGTGAACACTAACATGCTGCTGAGTGCTGACTGAAGGATTACAAATCCATTTTAGCCAGTAGGTGAAATCAGGGACACAAATCTACAAATTATGAAAATCAACAGTACATTATTTAAATTATACGATTATTCTCACTTTCCAACCGTGGAAAATAAGACTTAGAGTATTGAGTAGCCTAAGGTCACCCGTTGATATGCAGGGGAGGCAGGGTTTAAACCTCTGCATCTGGGCCTGGGGCCCAGGCTTGTGTTCTGCCCCCTACAGGCTAATTGTAGTCCTGCAAAGTGGCTTCTAGAGGGAGTCTTGGAGACTACAAGTGTCTGGGCTGTGTTCTATTGGTTTCCTTTGTTCAGTGGTTTTCTGCAATCTTAGGATATTTAGCTTGTCTTGCCTCTTAACAGAATTCTACTGAAATGTTGTTGTAGTGATCGTCTTTTGTTGATTTTTAGTTTGCTTTCATGTCCTTAATAGATTATTTAAAGAAACTACATTTTCTTACCTTAAGGTGTTCCAAAAATATAAATTCAATTTTTAAACATTCATAAATCTGACACCTGAGAGTTTATTAATCATTCGTTATTATCAACTCATAGAAACTCAGTTAAGATTTACTGTCCTCCTTTAGTCTATTGACTTTAGTGACCTTGGATCTTTAAAAATTATGAGTCATATAGTTCTTGTGAGCTCATCTCACATGTCCAGGGATACAGGAACCCCAGAAGAGGGAGAATGGTTGCAGATACCATTCTATGTGAATTGTCAGCCCCTGGGATATAGGAGGTTTCAGTGTTTTTCTACAGGCATGTTTTCAGCTAGGGCCCACTTTCCATTTAGCCACACACCAATGGGAAGTAAGCCATTTCATTATTTATTTATGATTAAAAAAAAATACGTTTCCCATAATATATATTCCAGTATAAGTGTTCATCATGAGCAAAATGTTTTTTAGACACTCGTTTTATGAAATGTAACGGCCTTAAGCCAAAATAACCACAGATCACAACTTCTGCCTAAGTAATCATTTGACCAGAAGACCCTGGTTTGGGCTCAAATTTTCAATAAAATATGATGCTGTCAACCTCTCTTTATTAATGTTCTCTTTAATGTGATTATGATTGCAATATTCATAAGATCAAATTCTAGAATTTCACATAATGGCAACCAAATAATTCTGTAATGACTACTAAAAACAAGGTTGTTCCAAGATGTTGAAATAAAGTTGAATGTTGATCAAGTCAGTACATCCTCAAACCCCTTTATTTTCAATCCTGGTCCCTGCTTTCACTTCTTAAGGAATGGAAATGAAAAGGGAAATATTTAGCAGCTAGTTGGAGAAGCATTGTGCTTAAATCTTTCACATTTTATGAAGCAAGTTTTTTCTCGTATTGCTGTTAAATTATATTGACCATTAGCTACTCCTTAGCTTAGGTAACCTTCAAAAGTCACCCAATGAGACAACAGGTCAATGTTTTATTCCATTCTTGTTAGAATAAAAACCAAATGGCTTTATTTTCTGTATTTGACACTTACCAGGTGACATTTTTCCTGCCCTCTCTGATTGATTCAAGAATTCCACAGCAAAATCTTAAATTGTTCTCATGAGTCGGTACCTGAGTTTTTACAATTTGATTACAATTCTAAAACTGACAAACAGCCTTTTACTCTGGATGCTGTTGGAGGTTAAGAAAATATTTATGTAATCAGCAATGAGCACAGAGAATCCAAGAAGTCATTAATGACAAGTTATTTTATGTGAGGGATTGCAGGCAGGTCAGACTCAGAGCTTAAGCAAAAGTATTTCCCTGTAACTTTTCTCCAAATGAGCACATTAAAGTCAGAGGAAGAACAATGCTTTTGCCATAATTCATAGTTTTCTGAAAGCTAAATGACCTTTAAAAAAAAATCCTGGCCTCAAGATGTGATAAAAATGAAAGGGATATGAATACCCACAATGCAGTAATGAATTGTAAATGGCTCAGTAATCCACCTCCAGCACTCACAGGTCCTGTCCAGAAAGCATCTATTCATACATCTGAACCATCCAACAATAGCTCCTTCTACTGGTATCGGAATTCCATCTCAAATTGAAATATTATTTTGGTTATGAAAAGAAATAACCGGCTTACATAGATGATCTTGGTATATTTCTTTGTTGTTTACTGTGTCTACTTTAAAATTCATTCTGACATATCAAACAGTATGTTATAGATCAAAATAAACACATTACACTAGTCAGGCCGCTCCATTAAGTTCATATTTTAAGAAAAAAGATCGAACACTGCGGTCCTTTTCTTCCGTCCCAGCAGCAGCATCTGAGAGGCTCAGATTGTGTTCTGAAGGGAGAACCCAGACCCTTCTGCCTCGCAAGGTTTGCTGTCTGTCACACTGTGGAGCCCCCATACCACAAGTATAATCAGGTGGTCAAATCCAACCTGTGAGGTGGAGCTCAGTTGTGCTCTAGAGTCTAGAGCTTAAACTTCAAAAACCTCGTTACAAAAAAAGAAACAGAAGAAAAAGTGACGGCCAAGGGGCCTTTAATCAAGAGTCCTGAGCTTTCATTCTGGGGCTTTTCCAGCCTAAATTCTTCATCCCTGTCCCGCTCCAGTTACTGTGATGATTAAATAAAATTACCTGGAGATGTTTTCTCAGGTAGCCCAGTTGGATTTGGAGCTTCGGAGGCAGGGCTGGGTCACAGCATTATATAAAGCTCCCACATAAGGCAGGGTTGGGGACCAAGGAGCTAGTCTCTGTTGTGGGTTTGTTCTCTCTTGAAGGAGTTTGATCTACAAATACACCATTACAGCATGCCCTATGTTTAGGCAGGAAGCTCTTCCTAACTCAGCCATCCAGGAGAAAGCACACCTCAGGAATAGCTGAGTCTATGAAGGGAAACCTGTAGATCCTACAAACGGGTGGGTAACACTGAGGGTGGGTCACGTGCCCAGCAAATATCCCTGTGCCCAGCTAAGATGTGGGCCCACTCGGGGCAGCCTTGCAATTACAGACAAGAAGATAATAACCTCCGTGAAGCCACCTGATTCAACATGACTCAACACAGCAACAGCTGAAGCAAGAATGGGAGCAAACAGGGCTCTCCTGAGGCACTGATCACATATTCTAGTTATTTGGTTACTGTAGGCAGAAAGAATAGGACCACAGGGAGAGAGGGGAAGGAAGTGAAGGAGGCAGTGAAGGCAGACAAATGAGAGAGGAAATGAGATCATCCTTAAGAAAAGTGCAGCTATCAGATCTGCCAGAACGAGATTTTGGTGGCCCTCAAGGTGAACTTGAATTATCATAGATTCTAATATTATTAGCATTGCAGTTAGGAAAAAATCTCCACCCCATTCTGTCATGACATTTCCAACAAGAGCTAAATGAGGACAAAAATCCCTCCTCCTGACGAAAGAATGGTCAGCAGGTGCCCACCTAGGAGCTCGGATCACAGCGCCTCTGAAACTTGAATCTTCCATACCCTCGTTTTAAGAGTACTTGAGTCCTAAGCCTCTGTTCTGGGGGGCGGCTGCTCCTCTCCGGGCCTGGCCGAGCTCACCTTCTGGAGAACGTTCTGTCCGACTCAAATAAATTCACCACTTGTTTGGCTTATTTGGTGCATCCATGAACTCTTTCCTGCGACGACACCAAGAACCCATGTTCCAACCACAATTTCTCAACTTGGCGTTTGGAAGCAGAGCTGAGCCCCTTTGAATTAAGCCAACCCCATGGCGCTCAGCCAACCATGGAGCTAGGACGGGCATGAAGAGCGTGGTAAGGAGAGACCCAGGAGAGGCGCTGGACTTCCTGCTACTTACGATTTTTCAAGTCGCTACATCGTCATGTAGTATTAGGTATGACAATTATTCTGCAGACTTGTACAATACACAGTCTGAAAAAGTCATTGAGAAAGTTGACTCTAGATGCTTCTATCCTCAAAGGATACAAATAACATCTCTGTTGATCTTCTTCCATTTAGCAAAACATATTGTTGGGCCTCTTGGTTATAAAAAGAAAATCCCCAAAGTATCGGCTGGATGATAAATGGATGGAACAAAAAGAAAGAAGTTGCTCCACATTGTGTTCTGCCTTATGACTCCACTATGATTTATTTGTTTGTTACCTACAAATGGACATTTTTGCTGTTCCTAACTTTCTTATTGCAAATATATATATATACCATTTTCATTTATATTATTGCAAATATATATATACACGCACATATATATACATATATGTACACATACATATCTATGCATATATTATATTTTATGTTTTAAATGTAAATATAAAAATATTTATTACAATGTATACTTGTGTCATATATGTATATGTATGTGCCAGTATTTCATAAAAATAAATAACAGCAAGTGAGATTTCAGTGTCACGGGACCATCTTTCTTAACTTTAAGAGGCATACAAATAATTACTAAGGATCTTGTTAAAATACAGATTCTAATTCAGTAGGTCCAGGACATGGTCTGAAATTCTGCACTTCTACCAACGTCTCAGGACATCAATGCTGCTGGTTCATGGACTGTGTTCTGAGTAGAAAGTTTAAAAGACATGCACTTTCTTTTATTTTGATAGTCAATAAAATCAGGAAGAGAGGGGAAGATTAAAAGGGAAAAGTAGAAGAACCAAATTTTCTAACTTCATACATTTATTCATGAGGGTGGACGCTAAACAACACTGAACTTGTCTTCCGGAGGGCTGGTCCCTTGTAGTCCAGGCTTCCCCCACTAGGTGAGTGTCTAGGATGCATCCCCATCAGTGCACCAGCTCGTGGTGGTGTGAGAGGCTGTGCATGGCTTCAGTGAATTTTTTCGGAAGACTCAGCACCTTTCCCCATTTCATAATGGATGATTTACATGAACAACGTTCGGCATGACAATGCACCTGCCCACACCACCCTGAGTGTTCAGCAGGTTTTGACAAAAATGGCCTGCCCCTCCCCCCACCCCTCTGCACCCTCCCTAGTCACTTGATCTCACCCTGAGGGACTTTTTTTTGCCTCCCCCCAGATGAAAAAAAGTCCTCAAAGGGAAATGGTTTGCTGATGTGACAGAGATGAAACAAAAAACAGAAGCACCAAAAGGCATCAAAACTGATGAGGTCAGAAACTGTTTTGAGCAGTGGAAAAAGCATCTCTATATGGATTGCATTAAACAGGGAGTACTTTGAAGGTGACTAAAGTTGAAACATGTAAGAATATGTAGACAATTTTTATAAATAAATTAGTTTTCTGAGTCCCCCCTCATATTGTTGGACTTTGTTTAAGCGTACATGTTACTTTAGTAATTTTAAAAATAGATATTTCACACAAGCAATGAGACGATTTTAATAATTAGCAAGTAGATGAAAATATTTTCTTCTTCCCAGCAATAACCAGGTGGGTTTCTCTCATTCTCTCCGCTGTCAATGAATTTTCCAATATTACTGTAAAATTTCTAGAGAGATTCTTATTTTTCTCTATCCTGCCTCTACTTTAAATTGAGCTCTTTCAATTTCTTTCCAACCACCTGCCTCGTGGCCCTGCCCTGCATTCAGCTGGGGCCTTGGGCGGCTCCACAGCTTTCTCCTCTTTGTAAAATGAAAAAACCTCAGAAGGTCCTGGGTTCCTCTCTGTTGGGGAAGAATGATGGAATTTCCTGCCTGAAACAAAGAAACTATTACAGGGCATCTGAGAGTCAGGGATGCCATGGAGTCACCCCAGGATGGCCAACTCCATTTCTCTGCAAAACCCTTCAGTGACCTAGCCTGCAGAAAGCGGGTCCAAGCAATTCCAGATGTTAAATTCATCATAGGTAACCGACTACACTTCATTCCATGTTATCTTTTATTTCTTTTTCTTGTAGCTCGGTTTTTATGAGTTTTTCAAACCAGAGATGATTCAGAGCTTTGGGAAAAGGCTCACTTGAGTTAGTGGAAAGTACCATCTGATTTTTAGAAAGAAAAATCTACAGGAAATATAAGAACCTTAGAATGGATGTGAAATTATTTTTAATGTACACAATCCAGGCTTACCCTGATGACCCCACCAATAGAAAGAAATGTTGGGATCAGCAACTAATTTGAAAATCTAATTAATGCACTGGCTGGTATTAGATGACCTTGAGAGAATAATTCCAGCTCGTCTTTTGTTTGTCATATTGTTTCTGCAAACTTGGAAAACTGCCATTCAATGTACTCTCTGACTACAAATTCATCAGTCAGCCCAAATGGTGACACAATGGTTCCCCTGGGCTCTAGCCAGCACAAAGGAAGATGACGTTGTCTGTGACCAAAACCTCAGCAATGTAAAATGAGAGATTCGCCATTTTATTTCAAAATTGTTTGGCATGTTATTGGTTGCAACTTGGAAGACCTCAAGGAGAGTTAACACTTTACAGTTTATAAACTAGAAACTAGAACATAAGGATTTATTGGAACCATAGATCTCACTTCTTGAACCTTTGCAAAGACCACACCCTAGCATTTCTTTGGGCTAAGAATCCAAATTATTTCCTTGGTTACAAAGACTCACGTACTGAGGCAAAAAGCAAGGTAGATTTGTAATTATAAACAGAGAAAATGGCAAATGCTAAGAGGGGTGTGTGTGTGTGTGTGTGTGTGTGTGTGTGTGTGTGTCATGAGCATCTTTTAGGTGTCTTCTAACCTAAAGTAATCAGGGCAAAGTTTGCCTGTTGTTTCTCCTCAGGCTTCCTAGCAGTGATATGTCACATACTAATATCAGAATCCAGAGGTAGGTGCCCCA
>PVKE010036687.1:0-16268 GCA_004027555.1 Craseonycteris thonglongyai | reverse complement strand
CCCTCCTCCCAGCCTGGAGCACACATTTCTGCTGGGGATGCACACCTTTCAGCCCGAGTGTGCATCGTAAAGGTCCCCACTACACAATTAGTGTCTGATGCTGACCTCCGAGGCTCTCCTTACAAGCCCGGGAGCAGCCGGGATAGAGCTTGGCTTTGTAAAGCGCCATGTTTTCTGGTAAGTACTTTCGTCTCCTGTTCGCTGAAAATCACTTTGACCTCCAGGCACCGCTGAGAAGACCAATAAGCCATAATTAAGTAGAAGGCAATTCTGGGAAGGAGTGGAAGGGGTCATAGGTCCTCAGCACGGCCTCAATTATTTAGAGCTTAATGTGACATCGAGACCTCGATGTATATTCATGGAGGTCAATCACAAACTCATTTAAAAGAAAAGGCGACACTTAGGACAGAAAGTCCAAAGTATCCTGCAAATAAATGATCGAGTGAAAACATTCTGTTACGTTGGAAAAAGGACAATAATTTAACAAATAAAATTTAATTAGATAACGTAAAAAAGTTCATCTTAATGAGACATCAAAAATAAAAATTAATAAGGGAATCATACAATTAAGATATAAAAATATCTCATGTTCTTTATAACTTAAACTCTTATTGTCATTGTGCTTAAAAAACACTGTGATGATTGTCCAGTTAAACATGACATGTTTTAGAAATGTTTATGTAATGAAGTTCTAATTTTGAAAAACACTTGTATCTGATTGCTAAGATTACCGTATTTTTCGCTCCATAAGATGCACCTGACCTGCCTGGACCCGCTCTCCTTCCATGCAGTCCCTGCTTTCTGATCTGGCTGCAGGCTTCCCCACGGCATCATCAAGGTCCCCAACATGCACTCTTGCTTGCAGCATTCGCTCCATAAGATGCACACACTTTTCCCTCCACTTTTGGGGGGGGGGTGCGGGGGGAAAGTGCGTCTTATGGAGCAAAAAATACGGTAAATGACGTATCCTGGTGAATCTGAAGAATGCATGTACATCCATATGTGACAGTATCCAGCCATGTACCCGTTCTCATTATATGGACAATGACTGGATTTTTTTTTCTGGACAGCCCTCATACAATGAATACTGATAAGTATCTTAAACTTTTAAAATGTTGTGACTGTTATTAACCATTCAACATCATTGTAATCCTCATCATTGTTTTTTATTACCTTAGGATGACTGTTAGAGAAACGTAATTTGCTCTTCTAGAAAGTGTTTCTTATTATAGATGCAAATAGTAGGTTCGGTACCTTACTATCCCTGAGGTTATTCTGTCCCTCGAGTGACGAGCCACAGAATTTAATGCGAGGGTTACAATTGTTAACTTGACTTCATTTAATTGGGAAAAGTGTCTTTCTTCAGGCAATGTCATTTTATAAACAATTTCAAACTCTGATAGCTAAATGGTAGTGATGGTCCAAAAAATAATCCCGCCTCTTGAGAGGCCAGATTAAATCAGAGTACAAACTCCAGGGGAGGAAACTATCAGAGAGCACCCAAAATCATTTTATAAATTAGCATAGGTGCCGTAAGGACAAAAAAACAAAACTGAGAAGGAGTTCTGCCTTTTCCATGCTGGGCCCTGCTCCTGACCGAAGGTTTCCACACCTCACCGGAGTGTATCTGAGAAGCAGAACCCGTATCACCTTCTGCTTCAGGACTGAGGACCTCCTACTTTATTAAAAGATCATGAAAAGGTTCAAAATTAGGTTGGAGTGTGGCCAACCTTCCCAGGGTCACTTAAAAGAGCGAAGATTTGGTCCCGTGTGTAACTACGGAAGCATTATGGAGAAGGAGGCACTTACATTTTCTGTAAAAATGAACCCTAAATGTGACGAGAAGCAGAAAACGTTTTCGTAGCTTGAAGGATCTACAAAATAGGACACTGATCAGAACACGAACTTAGCACAGAGTAACTGAATGTACACATTCAGCACCATAATCTTGTTGAGCTTGAGATTGTGTTGTTGCTGTTGACTTGCCACAGGTATCTAATACATTTTTCTAAAGTAAAGAAAATTGATAATAATTCCTTTCACGGTCAGAATGATGTGAATATTTGATTTTAAAGAGAATTCAGAGGACATTCTAATGTAGTTTAAGCAAATGTAGAGAAATTATTCAAATAAAAGCACAGAAAATGTTAATCACATCCTGTATTCTTTGAAGTTTCACAGCCTGTAGTTGTGTTTCCACCCATATATTATAAAATTACACGTGTGAGTGAGAACCATTGTTAAGAAAATCATAAATTTTGTTTCCCAGTTTCTCCACTTGTTTGTCTACTTCTCAATGTCATGGGTCACACCCAACCCCTCCTGGCTTTGACAAAGACAATCAAATGCACAGAATTATAAAACGTTAACTATCAGAAAGGCATACAGCATATCTAATTAAACAAGTATACTTTCCCCACCCTCACCATAGCGAGAGAATATTCTTAGAATTACAAAACTGTGAACCAGTGTTCCAAATAGACACTAAAGTTATAGACAATCATGCAGCTCTGTTGTAACTTGCTCTTTATGAACTTTGAGCACTCATGGATAATCAGAGACTTGCTAAAAAGTGGAATTCTACCAACACCTTTACCAAGAAATAAATACCGATCGGATGGCTGGATGGGAGTGCCTGAATACGTCACACCACACTGTTCAATTCTTTGTGTTTTCTAACTAGTTTATGATCAAATTCTCACAGTAGAAAGACAGGCAGTGACCATTGGTCAGAAAGCAGCAAAAGTCAGAGATTCTGTACTGAACCCTATACTTCATCACAGAGATTTTTTTAAGGTTTCCAAATGTACTTAAAATAATCTTATTTTCTGATTTGCCATCATTTATAATGAAGAAAAAAAAAACTGGCTGGTTATGTGTAAGTTTAGAATGCTTTCCCCCAGAAACACTCGTTTTGTACACAATTGAGTCTATTTAAAAAAAAAGCATTGGAGAACCAAGGCTACGTTTTGACATTGGCAGTGCCCATCACGACGGACAGCAGACAGCAGATAGTCAAGAAGGATTCGATGAACTGAATCAGTGAACTCTCACGCTTAACAGAAACAGTCCACCTTTTTAGGGAGATTATTAGACGGAGATAAAGAATTAAATGTGTTTATTGTATAACTGGAATTCAATAGAACAATTTTCTGATGACATATTTGTAAAACCAATATATGGAGGAGTACAGGCAAGGAAATTGTGGTGATGAGCAACTAGTTAATCTCGAAGCAAGAAGCTGGATTCACACTTTTTCAGTTCAGGAGAGAAGTCTTGGGAGGGATCACTTCATCCTCTGCCCTTGATCCTGTGCAATTCAGTATTTTTTATGGAAAAAATAAGAAGACGTTCTGTTTCTTATTCCCTGCGTAGGGAGCTCGGGAGTCCCCACTCCACCCTCACGGCACGCAAACGTCTAAACAGACTGAGAAGTCAACAAGACTTCTCGGTCCTCACCCTGAGAAGGGATCAGTACCCGCCACGAGGTGACAGACAGACAAGTAGATCCAGGGAGCTGGGCTTTCCCGATACTGGGCCGCGTGACTCGGAGCCGCAGTGGAATCCGGGCAAGGCAGGAAAACCAGAGCAGTAACTGATGCTCCATGGCTGGAGGCTCCGTATGCACAAGGCCGAGCGTTAAAAACTCCAGGGGACCCAGTCATAGGGGAGGGCGGGCCCCCCAATAGGGAGAGACGTACCACCAGGAAGGAGAACAGATTCCCAAAAAAAATACCAGAGGAGAGTGCCCTGTGCGTGTAGGGGAATTAGGCAGAGTCTTGCCTCCGGGGTATGAGCAGTGCCTAGGTGACCTGCAGAAGGGACCACACACCTCCAGCCCCCTCCCGCCACCTCTAAGAGGCCAGAAGAAGCATAGAAGCACTTGTGAAGTCCGTGTCCAGAGGGAGGCTCACTGAGGACTGACCACAGAACGCCTCCAGGGCCCCCACACGCCACCACCACCAGCACATCATGCAAGAAAAATCACAAGGCCTACCAATAGGCAAAAGCACAACTTGAAGAGACAGAGAACGCATGAGATCCCGACAAGGCAAGGGTGTCGGAATATCCAGAAATTAAGACAACTCTGACTCGTACGCTAAGGGCTCTTGTGCAGAAGGGAATCGGCTTCCATGTGTCCAGTTTCTCAGACAGAACAGCATCCGGTATCCAGGAATGTCTACACCTATCGCCTCCTTACTACTCTTTCTATAGAGTTGAACTCATTCTGATATCGAGGCAGCTGGCTGTCTGGGTCCCCCCTTATGACCCCAGCCTTGGTTTTCTTTCTTCAATGGGCAGCAGGAGAAAAAGCTAAGAGTTTGTGCACGCCACTTCAAACTGTCTACACTAGTCATGTTTACTTCGCAATAATAACGTGGAGTCACTACTACTGAGTACACGGCACAGCTGAGACAGCTAAGTTCAAAATAGGACTCGAACAAATACTGACTGAGTTACCTCTGAATCAGGCACTGAGCAGGATGCTGCAATTGGGAGAACAGAACACGTGTGCACGATGCCCACAGAGCTAACAGAAGATTTCGGGAGGCAGACAAGGGGGCCCGTAACCCCAATACCACGAGCACCGTGCTCTGATGGGAATGCGCACAGAACTCTACAGCAACACGCAGACGGCCTGTCTGAACCCCGCCCGCCCTGCCTGCGTGTCACTGAAGGCTGAGCAGGGCTAACTCAAGCAAGTGAGCAAAAATATCCTTTCTTTTTTTCCTTCCCAAAGAGAAGACAGTATTAGGTGCACAGTATTTACAACGTCATCCTGTGTGTGTGTGTGTGTGTGCGCGTGCTGACATAGTTCAATAATTTGAAAATGTCGTGGTCATGACCACGGAGGCACGGAATGGAGATGGGAAGACCACTTGGGTGGGCTCTTCGGGGTCAAACTGGACGACGCTGCGTGTCAGGCTAACGGGATAGTTTTGTGTCCGCGATGAACTGAGAGGTAGAAACATGGCCATTGCTTGAATTTCATGATATTACTATGCAGCAGCCATTCGAGGAGATTTGAGACTAAGGCCAGGGACACTAGTCAACGGATTATGGTCCATCATCCAGACAGAGACGGAAGCGAGGGCATCCTTGGAGGCATTTCGTGGCTGGACTTGCACTGGGAGACACATCAGACGAGGATGCTCAGGAAAATCGGGACATGTGTCCCACAGGCTTCAGGGTCGAGTGACTGTGTGCGTCATGGTGCCAATGCATCAATTAGGAAGCATATGGCACACTCAGTGCCTCGAGGCTGTGAGTTAGAGGCAATTGTGGGGCATTACATTAGTGATATTAATTAAACTTGGGATTTATGGCTGTGGGACCCTCCAGAGCGGTTAGAGCTGACAAATAAATGTGTGGCTCATCAACATGAAGAATACAGTGAGACCACGGAAAGGTTACTCTGGGACCGTTTACAATGGGAAGAGAAATTAGCAACGGCAGGAACCCTGGTGTCTCGCTTTTTTTTATTGCGATGTGTAAAACCATTCCAAACCTTAATGGAGTCAAACCGAAGTGACGAGGCGCATTTCCCGTCCCCGGGAGTTCGTGAACTTTTCCATCCGGCCGTCCAGCCTGGGCTCATGCCCGTGGCTGCATCTGCCTTGCTGATCACCGGGAGGCTGGCCTGGGTGAGGGGCCCGTGAGCCAACCGGGCTCTTTCAATGCCACCTTTCTTGTGCAGGACGCTTTTCAGCACCCCAAGAGAATACAGGCTGACCGTGTTGTGCCTTGAGTGCCAGGCTGCCGATCTCCACACTCACTTGTATTGTACGATTGTGGTGTAACGAGGCTGGCTCAGAAACGAACTGCACCACCTTCCAGAAGATGCTGTGCTTACACTTGCCAACCTGCCGCACCCGGGAGCGGAGGAAGGGCCGGGGCACAGAAGTGGCTGCACGTGACAAGACCCGCGGGCAACAAGCACAGAAGAGCCACAGGAGACTTATGTCGTGGACGCCAAAAGCAGAAAGAACATCAAAGAGACTGACGGACGGGGTCATGTTTTCAGCAGACGGAACGCTCCACGTGACCTGCTGAGTGGGTTCAGCTATTTCCCTGAGTGATTACGGTCCTTGGTGAACAGAATGAAGACAACTGAGTGGCAGAGTAAGGACCACAGCCCCACGGAAGTGTTTTGAGAAGTAGATGGAGTAAGAAATGGGAACGGTTACACTGGGTTCTTCTTTCTCGAATTTTAGGTGGGAAGGAAGTAGAATGAGAGTCAGACTTCTTTTATGGTTGCACTTTTTATGTACTGGGAGAGATATGAGCACATCTACAGGCTTAAGAAAAGGAGGTGATGGAACAGCCCAAATCGGAGAGAGACAGAGACAGACAAGGAGACAGAGACAGAAATGGGGAGCAGTAGTAAGGAAGGGTAGGTGGGGGTCAGACAGAGACAGAGATGAAAGGGAAAAGGGAAAGACAGACACACACACAGAGAAGCCCCAAGGAACGTGCTAGAAGATGATCTGACAGGATGCGGAAGAAAAGAGGCAGAACCTAATGTGAGGCTCTCCGTTCTTACTTTGGAAAGCCCAGAACAGACAGGACTGTCGGTGTTGGTAACTATGAACACGGGGTGGTTGTCCTGTCCCAGGACACATTAAAGGTCACCCTGCACACTCTTGGTATTCTAAGCATGTGCTACCTTTGTATTTACGCAACATGATGCTTAAAAGCACGCGATGATCAAGTGAGTTGGTAGATCAGCCCTGGGACTCACGTTTTTGGCAGCGATGATGTGTTTCCTGTAGCCTTTCAAGACGAAGACAGAACGAGGGGCTTTCTGTCCTTGGACTACAGAGCACTGGTCATTACAGAACTTCTCAGCACAGCACGTGCAACAGGACTTTGCAAATGAAAATACATAGCGTGTCTTCAAATGCACGCACTCCAGTGAGAATGGCGTCCGGTGTTTTCCTACCCAGCATAGCATCTATACGCTCCACCACCCTACGTGGGGAAATGATTCTGGCAATAAACACATGTCACCACGGCCACGTCACTGGTGACATTTTAACTTCCACATCATTCAAAATAGAAGGTCCTCCGGCTCTATGCATCATCATACTATTTCTTCAAATAGCCTTCGCGACATATGACATGCTTCCACCACTGTCAAACAACAGAGCAGCGGCATCATCTCCCTTTTTATTTCAAAAACAAAATTGTTTAGGATAGATAAACATGCTTTTAAGTTGCTGCCATATATCAGATGGTATTATCTGATATTATTTTAATTTAGTAAGTCTGCATTTTCATGGGTATTGATCAGATCTGTAGAAAAAAAAATGGGTTTCAAATTTAAAATATTTTCCTGGGGATAAATGGTCTAATAAATGTTAGTGATAACATCTGAAAAATCTGACCGCTCCTCAAATTCTGCTATTGGTATAATCATTCAACGTGCGCTTGTGGCCTGGTCCGAACCCCAATTACCCCACTGACCGGCACTCCACACCCGGTGATGGCAAATCAGCTGTAGAACCTTTGAGTGTGAGCACACACGCACACATGATGGCACAGGCAGGCAGGCACACACTGTACCCTGATGTGGTGTCGCCCACCCAATCACGGGGCCATCCCAAGGACAGAGGCTGAGGGCACAAGTCCACCGGCGGCAGCCATTGGAATCAATTCCTGAGACGGCTAACGTGGTCCCACGGAAGTTACTTTGTCCTGTGTGTCCCAGGTTTACGCTCAGCCTTGGCAAAGTCACTTCACACAGATTTGCAAGAGGGGCATTTCCTCAATCAGGCATCCTGACAACCATCCCGGAGGCAACAAAAGGATGGCTGCTTTCCCCTTGCACCTCAAGAGCGAACTGCACATGCCCTACACACGCTCTGGTACCACCATGAGCTAACGTCCAGGAAAATAATGAGGTGCTGATGGAACTTGAAGGAGATGCGAAACGGCCATGTCAACAGAGTTCCCACTCTGCATTGGAGCCCTTTTGATGTTTTGTCTGTCTTTCGTTTTTGATCCACTCTCACAGAGTAAACATACACTTAAAAGGGTTGTAATGTAAAACTCAAATTATAGAATTTAGAATGGCCAACACATTACGTTTTTTAAAATGTATTTCTAAATGGAAAAATCTGTTGGACAGAGACCTTCCGATATGCCCCTAAAATGAATGAGGGAACAAGATTTCAGTCGCAGCACAAGGACGTACAAGTGTATCTTGATACCATTAGAAACTTGAAAACCTTCCCGGGAAGCAGAATTGTCGTTTGAATAACGAGAAGCGTGTGAAAGCTCAGTTAATCCGAGACTACGTGTCCTACATCAAAGCCTCAGCTTCGGTGTGCTGAGTCGTAGTGTCTGCACACAAGTTGTGCGTGTTGAAATAACTTTAGCTTTCATTATTCGTGTCTGTGGCATTTTAGTTACCCAGAGATAAAATCAAGTCTGTATAACATCTGTTGTGTGAAAAATGGCCTAACTCATCTGCCTGGTCTACGTAGCGCCTCAGCCGGCACCGAGGGTATATGAAGCCGGGATTATTTATCCCCTGCGCAGGTTTCTAAGCATAGATGCTAAGGATCAGTGAATCACAACGCTGTGGGCTGAGAGCTTGTGTCTCCTCCCAGTTCTCACGTTAAAGCCCTAAACCCCCAGACAACAGTGTTTGGAGGTGGAGCCTTTAGGATCCAATTAGGTTTCAATGAGGTCATGAGAGTGGGACCCTCATCAGTCATTACTGTCCTTATAAGAAGAGACACTAGAGGGTTTACTCCCTCCCCCAGGCACTCTCGCCAAGGATGATACGAGCCAGCACCTTGATCCTGAGCTTCCCAGCCTCCAAGACTGTGAGAAGCACACCTTTTTCTCGAGCCACCCAGCCAGCCGGTGGTATTGTGCTAAGGGAGCCCATCGAAGACAGGCAGGGACAAGAAAAACACACGAGCTTTGAACTAAATCGTCCCAGACTTTAACCTTCGCTGGTCCACAGACTCTTCCACCATTAGGGTTGTTCTGTTCCACTAAACCTCGGCTTCTGTATTTGTAAAATAATAACAATCGCTGGAAAGACTGCTGTGAGAATCGAGGTTAAGTCCATGAACCTGTCATATACAACCTGCTCCCACGTGGGGGTGTTGCCTTAGGGTGGTTTACTATTTCTGTCTTTATCTAATAATGTTTTACCTGCCTCTTTATAATTTTCCTTGTTATATTTCTGAGGTACCTCTCTAAGCAGCTTTAGTTGGATTTTAAAAAAAATCAATATGAAATTCTCTGCCATCTAACATGAGAAATTTACCATTTAAACTTACTGATGAATTTGTCCAATTGATCCAACTCCTGCCACTGTGTTTCATTATTTACAAATTATACGTTTTGCTTTTATTATCTATGTTTCCCAAAATGCACTATTCTCTCTTGCCGTCTTTGTTGGCAAGTGTTTTCAATCCCTTATATTTTAAATCACTTTTCATTATTATCAGGCTTTTTCAGAAACATTTTTTAAGTAATCTGTTCACACTATAAATACAAAAATATCACCAAGCAAAACACTATCTTGCTTCAAAACCAAATTTCATGCCAGGAGAAGCAAATTCTGCTTTACAAAATCAGTGCCGGGTGTCGCTACTTCATACTTTTAAGGAAGAAAATACAAGACATTTTCATGATGTGATAAAAGCCTTAGACAAAAAATGAACACCTATGCGTGGTAGGAGAAAATGTAAAGAATTTGAAAAAGGAGGGACTATCTTTATTTTGACTAAGGCTTCAAATCCAAAAAGTATGGCAAATTTTAGAGTTCATACGAAGCAATTCCTTGAAAATCAAGGGCAAGGGGAAGGCAGCTGCTAGTTCATATTGTTGTTAAAGGTCAACCCAAGGTAATAAGGCAAGAAAAGCAGCAGGTGGTAGGAATACAGGAAAAGGAGAAAGTAGACCCAAATCATGTACAAATGACATATCTGTGCACCTGGGAAATCAACCACAACTAACTAGAAATTATTAGAAGTCATAAGAGAGTTAAAATGACTATCTTTAAGATCAATGTCAAAAATAAGTCATTTTCTTATATCAGTAAAAGAGAGACAAAGAATTGTAAAGCATAAATGGGTGATGGTCAAATTGATAATGAGACATAAGACAGTGAAAACCTTAAATAGTCCTTATTTACATAACCAATTATTAAAAGTTAGGCTAAAAAATACATCAATAAATGGAACTACTGTGACCCTGTTTGAACCGAATCTATGCAATCCTAAAGAAATGTCAATCCTGAATCACAAAGAGATGTCAGCCAAAACATTCGAGAGCTTCCCCTTAGCTCCAGCTCACCATGCTGGGCTCCACAGGTCAGAATGCCCACGCCTTCACATCACGACACTCAGGTCTGGCTTCTGTGATAAAATGCTTAAAACAAACAAACAGCAAAAATCTGGACATGACCAAATGGCATCATGAAGGAATTGAACGACAAAGGGGATTTTGACTCTTTAATTCATCAACGAATATATTATGGGCACCATGCGGTATAGCGTTAGCTCCGCAAGTTTGGGTGGTATGTCCTGCATGTCATCTTGCCTTAGTTTCTCTTATGCTAAATTCCTAAAGCAATGCAGAAAACATAAATTATATGCCCTGGTCCAGGAAGATGACTCAGTGGCAAGAAAAGATAAAATTCTACCATTTGCAACAACATGGACGGACCTTGAGACCATCATGCTGCGCGAATAAGCCAGACAGAAAAGCTAAGAACTGCACGACTTAACTCGTAGGTGGGATATACAACTGAAGGCAACAAAGCAACAAAACCTGTCCTGCCTGTCCCATGGTGAAGCTAGCCTTCATCGGATTCACACCATCTTTTGAGCAAATGTCATACTACACATTGCTTCTGTAATTCAATTCAATTGCGAAAAGTCATACGTACATAACATCTCTTAAAATGTGTACAGATTTTGGTACCCCCAGTATATTGTGTGCTCACCATCCAGAGTCATTTCACTTTACAGCCACCAGCCAGGGCCCCATGGGAGAACATTTACCGTTTCTGCCACTAAGAAATGATTTTTCTGCCTCTACAACCACAAAAATATTCCCAAGAGGTGGCTGAAGATTCTAGAAGAAATACGTGTCCAATTTACATTTCGCCGCCCAGATGGGTAAGTCCACGTTACTAGCTCCTAGCAAATAAAGACACGCCCAGAAGTACATTGGCTCGTTTAGCTTGTTCTCTGGGAACAGCACGCATCACACAGTGCAGCCCTGCATAGCTGGGCTCGTAGAGAGCAAGGAGCTTTGTTTCCATGTGAAAACTCACTTGCTTCCCTTTCGTGGGAAAACGCCCTTCATGACTCATCGTGCAAGATAGCCACATCTCAGCGAGTAAGTGCCACCACCGGCCATGTGGAGCGTTGGACCTGCCGTGTCTTCTTGTACCTCAGGTGAGCTTCCATGCTCAAATCACACTCTCACCCACAACTACCCCCATGGGTGAGCAGACACACAACATGGCCAGGAATTAATTCGCTCCTTTTTAACAGCCTAGGAACAGTCCGATGGAGCTTGAACCCAGTTGGTACAACGAGGTTGCAAAGCCACCTCTGGTCGACACACTCTTTCCAGATTCAAATGCTCAGCAACACGTGACCCAGGTTGGATCGCACTGAATTATGACTAGGATTCTCCTGGACCTGAGGACTTGGCTTCTCATCGACGATGCGTGGCACAAATTTTTTAAAACTCTGATAGTCTGTCTCCCAGTCGTGACTTGTCGCCTTTATGTTTAGGCGAAACTAAAAAGTTGTCCCCAAATGACTCATTTACATTGACTAGTAATCAGAACAAGGAAGAAAGAAATTCTCTCAGGACTGATTCATGTCTTCTGGTTTCTATGAAAACAGCCGACAGCATCTTCTGCTTTGTTCCTCCTTATTTGGGAATAACTCAACTCTCCCCCAAGGAATATTCTTATTTTCCTGAAACGAATGCACTTCACTTTCAAAAGTGTACCAACACTGAACTTAAATTAGCTTCTCTTTAAGTCTACTCCCACCCTTCCACACCAATGCGTAAAAACAGCTACCAAATATCGTCTCCTCTAAGAATGCAGATACGTGTCATCAGCTGCTGTGGGCTTCGGCCTTGTTTCAGGAAACTATGCATATTCAGTTATTTTACTGTTTCTCCTTAACTCCACCCCTTCAGCCACATCTCGGGTACGGCTCTTTTCTGATTCCCATCCTAGTTTTTCTTTTCTTTTTTTCTTTCAGAAATAAAAAGTCAGGGGACTATTTTAAGCATCTCCATAAGGCTGAGCAGAAAGATTCAATGGCATATTCCGGTTCCTTCCAAAGTGGCAGCTCTCACCATTTCCTATCAGGACCTTTAATAAAGTACCAGAAATTCAATAGAAGCTCATTCTCAATGAGAAAACAAAGAATGAGAGGCACAAAAGGCAATTCATTTCTCAGTCATCATTGAGCACCGAGTTTTCCCCCCAAAGAATTGCAAATGTGAGAAATGATCTGATCTACTGGGAAATATCACTAAAGAAAAGCATTAAGGAACATTTCCAAACCCTTTGTCTAAATTTACTAAAAAGCACTGAATCTGTTCTTAGAATAGAAAATGATCTCTACTCCTTCCTTCATCTTTACCTAAAGGGTAAGTATTTAATAAATTTTAATGGTTAAGATAATGTCTAAAGATACGGCGTATGTAATAAAATCGTGGCTGGAGCTGGGTCGCTCATTTTAAAGCAGCTCTTTTCATTGAAGTCATCATCTTAGGTGAAATACTGTTTTTCCCCCAAGCCCCACCTCCCCAGTAACACCACACACACACACACACACACACACACACACACACACACCCTTCCATCACCATTTCTCTACCCTTAGTAAGCACCCTGGTAATAAAGACTTCTGATTCATGGTTGTATCCTTTCACCCTAAATAAACACGTAAATAGATGCAGATTGAATCAATTAATTAATTACCCAGCGAAAATAAGAGAAGTCAGATGAGACAACATGGATGACCCATACTAGGAAAGGAAGGAAACCATAAAATATATTTTTTTAAGTCAACACACGCATGTTCAAAGCCCACATGGGCAAACAGCATTTCTCATTGTGAAGACATAAACCGCATGATTTACATGTAATTACAGTCTTCTGTCTTCCAAGTCCTCCCTCTCTCTCATCTAACCTCTGACATGTTGACAATCTGCCTACCTACTCAAAACAACACCAAAAGAAGTTAGTTATTGAAAACTGACTCTAGAAACTCACCATTCTTGTCCCTAAGTAGTCACTGGACCTGTCACTTGTATGTGAATAGTCTGATAAACCTCTCGCATGTGGAAGAAAAGAAAAAAGGCAACACAGAATTAAAATTACATGACAATCAAACCTCCCAGAGGCTTAACGTAAAAGACAATTAAATTCCGCTGTGCTGGAGATGACTAAATGACCCATCTGAACAGCGGTCTCCGCAACACAGTATGTACGGATGCTTCTTCGGAACAAAATGAGTTTCTTCTGCAAATCCATCAAGAGCGCAGACCTTCATCACCTTCCAGGTTCGAATAAAGAAGACGACTCACCCCTTTGACTTCTCTGCTCCTCCTCCCTGACAAAGCACGCACAGTGCTACCAGGACAAGTTACCAAACGCAGGTGACCAAGTGATTCATGGATGCACTTCTTTCTGAAACTTTGGACACCGATTTCCAACTGATACCAAATAAGGAGTTTTTCATATAATTTCCTAACGATCCTCTATGAACCTTGAACGTTTTCTCCCGCAATTACATAAAGTTCTATTCTTTAGCCAAAGACCCTCCCACGGTAGTGGGAAGACCTCACTTCCCAGCTCTGTCACTTTTCCATACTTGAAGCTTTGCTGACCCAGTTCAGGTATAACTTGGAGCAGACATTTCTCACTGACGAGAATTCTCTGTCTTTTAAGGCTCAAACCACAGAGTTTTAACTTTATATCTTCATTTTTGTTCCCAGAAGGAACCTCCTGCTTATGGCAAAAATAGGTAACAGTCCCCCTTCGCATCCTAGATTCCTGATCGGATGAATCAAAGCGAAGCCACGGTGGGAACACCAGGCTCTGTGGCTTGAGTCCGAGCCCACACAGGCCCGATGTGGTCACCGCCGTCAGAGGCAGGGGGTGAAGGTGGTCCTGTGAGGTCGTCTGCCAGTGACGTGGACATGGATTCCAATGTCGAAACCACACAAAGCCGGCTACAAAAAACAATGATGCTATGGAACGTGTGGATCGGTTTTTAATGTGTGTTTTGTTGTAACAAGTATTGAATTAAAACCTTCTAAGATCAGTGTTCATTTCTGAATTAATGAAAAATGAAAGAGAGATGTGCAATATGTTACAATGTACCATAAAATATAAGCATCAAATTAATAAGTGTTTCATAAAATCACAACTTTTTCTTACATTCTTAAAAGCAAAAGGCTAATTGATATGAAGATGTCCCTGATGATACTTCTTTTCACCCATTTCTTAAGATGATGGTTTTAATAAAAGTTGTGATCTTTATTGAACTTTTATTAATTTTATGCTATATTCTACCATAAATCAAAACATATTCTGAATGTATCTATTTCGTTTTCCATTATTAAAAATAAAAGATAAACTTAAATCACTTATGTGTATATATATATATATATTTGTATCATGGCTATTAAGCATGATAAATGAAATAAATAAAATATTTTTAAATAGAGATGCTTGGGTAGCTCAGTGGTTGAGCACTTGCCTTGCAATCTTGAGGTCCAGGGATTGAATCTTGGCCCGGCCCATGCAAACCCATACACTGAACTACAGCGCAAATCATAACCACCAAACTGGCTCAGTGGTAAAGGTTCTAGCCTCCTTTGTGGGAGGCCCCTGGTTCAGTTCTCGCCCCGAGTGAAACTGTATCACCGCTAATGACGTACAACTATGGAGACTGCTCTGGACCCTCCCCCTTTTCTCTCTCTCTCACCTTTTCTCAAAAGCAATAAAATAAATTTTCAAAACATATATTTTTAAGTAATCTCATGTATATTTTTGTTTGGGGATCAAATTTAAAGTATTTTATAGATAAATAAGATCAGATTATACTGTGTGGTATAGAATCATTCAATAATTCACAATAAGTGCTGGTAAGTGAATAGGGACTACGCTAACAAGTTGGGTATAAAATTGGAATCTAAAATTTTGAGGATAAAATGTGCATCACACATCCCTGGAGAAATAAGCACAGTCACATCAAAACACAGAAGGCATCCAGTGCAACCTGAAATGAGTTCTCTTCTTTCAGTGATCTGTTAGCAGTGAAGCCACAGGGAAGACACATCGGAGAGCCATGTGCAGGCCGGGCCACCGACCACCTGCCCAAAGGGACAGAGACCCTTCCAGGGACGGCCACAGCAGGTCCTCTCCCAGTCACATGTCCATAACATCTGGATCACAAGACATCCCTGCCCAGCTTCTTCAAGCTTGTAGACGTTGGCTCCGATGCAGATCTGCTTAAAGAGAGCCATGACCAGCCCACATGGTTTTCTGTCTTCCTTAGGTGGCAGGTGGACATTTTCACAAAGAGCACAGCACGCTTATATGTCCTTGGCCTGAAGTATTCACATGCCCCTTAGGGAACCTCCAGCTTCCAAAGGCTGGGTGGGGTTGGCGGGGGTGAAAGGGGGTTGGGATGGAAGGAAGGAGTGGGGATGCCTCTCTAAGCCAGGCTTCCATGAAAAACAAAGAAGTGAAAAGGGCTGCAGGGGGGACCGGAGATGTGCTACCATCTACTACAAGTATGTAAGTGCGTCACGTTGAAGTCAGGGACCCCGTGACTACGTGCTGCTTATGGGAAGACCTCGTGAGGTGTTGCCGACTCTGGTGTGGCTGAAGACATGCTTCAAACAATACACAAGTTCTGATGAGCCCCAGAATGTCCACTTACTCATTTGGTAGAACGTTTAATATTACTCTAGATGATTTCATAACTTAGCCGTGTTACACTCCTTGCAAGGAAGCACTAATCTTTAGAGAGCTTCTTTCTTACAGACTGACTCTTTTTTTTTTATCTTTTTATATTTATAGAGAGTAATTATTTTATCTTCAGTGCATATTTATTTCTATTTTACTTTTGACAGATAGAGAGAGAGACAGAGACAGAGACAGCTAGAGAACCGAACTGTGGGAACTCCCCAGTTCAGCATGTGGGTCCTGCCTGGGCCGGAGCCGGGATTCGATCCTCGGTCCTCGTGGC
>PVKE010036686.1:0-16272 GCA_004027555.1 Craseonycteris thonglongyai | reverse complement strand
ATAATCTCACGCTTGTTAGAATATTCCTCAAACAAACAATCGGCAGCAGTCAGAAATGCTTCTTTGAACAATTCACCATCCTGGAAAGGTTTTTTCTTCTTTGCGAGCATGTGAGAAATTTTGAAAGAAGCAATGGTTGCCTTTTTAGATTTTTCCACATGTCTAGTGAAAACAGTCTGTTGAGTAGTTCAACTTAATTGTAGTTGATTTATTTTTTTCTTTCTTACTTCAGATTTAAGTGGATAATTCGTATCAAAAGTGGTATGACTTGTCTGAAAGTGACGTTCAACATTATGTTTTTTTGGCACTGCAATACTACTGCCACACAACAGGCAAACACATTTACCTTTTAAATTAATGACACAATATGATTCCTCCCAGTCTGTGTTAAAATTATAGGTTCGTTTTCTCTTATTTGGTCCACTCATTTTAGGACTAAAAAAATCAAAATCAAAATAGTTATAGAACTACAATATCATATCAAATTGCCACCATAATAATAGATTACCTACCTCGCTTTTAGTTCATTTAAAATCAAATATATCAGAACACTGTGATCCTAGCTAACGGTCACGACCCGATCAGTCCAGCAACCGCAATCAAAATGGCAACTTGGCGTCTCCCGGTTGGGGGGAGGAGAGTTTAAAGAGCGCAGCGGCTACACAAGACGCGACATGTACAAAAGCGACAGCTAGGGAAAGACTTACACATACGAGATCGCAAACATACCAACGAGTATAATAAACCTGTGTAGATACTCCAACAATATTGTAAAATTCTAACAAATGTATAAAAATAAATGATAGTTTTACTTAGTGTTTATGGAAAACTTCTGATGCAGTCAAATAATGGCGGGCACACACAAATCGGGCCGCGAGTGCCATGGCGCCCGCGGGCACGGGGTTGGGAATCCCTGCTTTAAGGTTTCAAGACCAAAAGGTTTTGGAAACTTTTTAAAGTAGGCATATTATAAAAACATAATTATTACTGAAAAGTTCATTTATAAACTTTTGTCCTACTCATATGAATTCACTTGTTCTTAGCGATTACACTCAAAGACATCCAAAAGAATCAAAGACTTAGACAACCCCCTAAGAGATGGCAACAGTGAGTAGGATGTCAGCCACAACCGGGAAGCAACCAACCCACATTTCTATCCAGCCCTTTGCTCAGGGGCCCCAACCTGACAGTTCACCACTTACACACACAGGTCCAGGAACCCACATGCCCCAGCTAGCTGAAAGCCAAGCCAAGCTTACAGAACCCCAAATGAGATTAACAGGAGAACAGATGTTCCTGAGGGAGAGGACTGATCATTAATTCATGGCTTCCAGAAGCCAAAGTCACAAGTCACAATTCAAAGATCCTAGTTTTACAACTGTTTTTCTCCTGCTAAACTGAATTTGGCAAAGTAGGAATAGAGAGAAATTTGTCTCTTGACTAGGCGCTACAGACCAACCATAGGGAGAGCTGGTTTGGGTTAAGAATTCTTACCTTTCACCGACTTTCATCAGCTTTCCCAAAATCCCACCTGCAGGCTCTGGAGCCAGAAACTATAGGGAAGGAAAAATATCTTTTCCCTCTACCCTTCTAAGTTCTTGGCTGGGGCTCTGTAACAATAGACAGATTAACAAGAGAAAAGCGTATACACATTTATTTAATGTAAGTTTTACCTGACACAAAAGCTTTCATAAGGACATTGAGGCCAAACGAATGGTTAAAACCTTGGTGTTTTTATACTTTTGATGAATAGAGTCATGGAAAGATGTGCTAAGACAAAAAATGGGTATGAGCTAATAGGTCCAAACTTAGCAAGAACTATTCATTCGGATTTCTCTTGGCATTTCTCTGTCTTCAGAGAGAAGGATGCTCCCTGCCTCTAGGTATGGGGGGCACCTCTCACAAGAGGGTCTTATGATATGCCTCAAGAGCAGGTCAGAAAGTGCTTCCTACACCTGCCATCTCTCAAATTCCTACAGCTTCAACTATTCAACCTGCCAAGATGCCATGTCCTGAAATCCATCATTATCCTTCAAACGGTTTAATTCTTACGACTCTCCATGAAAAGTGTTTTGCCAGTTACTAGGAATGGGTGTGTTTGAATAAAATAAATCCCAAGTCCTCTCCCCACTTCCCAGGTTCAATTCAAAACACTGCCATCACAGGCAATGACAATGTGGACTTCTGTTTCTGGCACTGTAGACCCGATGGTTAGAGATCATCTAAAAATGCTACCTTACATATTTTTTAATTATTTTTAAATGTATGGCGAAGCTAACTATAAAGTAAGAAATGTTGCACCACAGAAGCGATATGAAAATACAAATCTAGAGAGGTGAGTTAGTTCCAAAGCCAGCGTGCCCTGGGAACATCTGCAAAAGCTGGTGGCCTGAACTGATGGGGGAGTGAGAAAGCGACAGAAAATAGGGTAACAGGACACAAAACACGAGGGTTTATTCCAGGTACAGACCCAGAACAAAGACCCTCTCACATAAAGCCCCACAGGGGGGAGAAACTAAAAACAACTCATCTTACAGATGCTATGCATGCAGGAACATTCAGAAGGAAAAGGGATATATGCATATGGGTAAATCTAAACATTTTGCTATTTCTAGAGTTCAAAGATCAAGTCCCAGAATGATCATATATAATAACACAAATAGTTCATGTCAGAAAGGGGCTGATCTTACTGTTTAGGAGGAGGGCAGAGATATCATTTACATTTAGATTTGAAGTATAGTATTAACATTTGTTAGGGTAACCACTCAAAGAAAAGAAACAGAATGGGAAACTTACAACACAGTCCAAGGGTAAACATGGAAGAAGAAAAGAAAATCCAAAAGAAGACAGAGGCATGTGATTCAATAGAAAGATTCAAGCCTTGGATATTCCTGGGTTCAAATCCTAGCTCTGCATACAATTCCAGATAAGTCATCTACTTCTTAAATTTCAGTTTCCTCATCTTTAAGAAAGAAATAATAAGACAAACGTTTTGGCCTAGGATTTGAGTTAACATTCAAGCACATGATACCTAACACAGTGCCTGGCACAAAGATGCACGAACACCTTTATCCTTCCCTGTCTTTCCATGACACTGAAGTACATTCACTTATAAGTACATCACTGTTTCAGGTTGCTAAAGCAGACTATTTTAATCATGAATACCACAACTATTATTGTTACTTAGAATTCAGTCATACTCGCCTCCTTGGCTTTCTGTATATTCCTTCATTATTCAGGACTAAAAAGCTTCTAAATAAAATTGTATTATGTGTAGCATCTCAAGCTTATTACTGTTCCAAGAGTATGCTTAAGTTTTCAGGAGAAATTAAGTTTGATCTGAAGCAAATGGCCCTTCTATATAGCAAAATTCAAAAGTTAGCACTTCATTCAAGTTAAAGAAAACCCAGTTGCTGCTCTATCAGATAGCTACCTATATCCCTCTAATCTAATCCCAAACTTTCTGGAAGAAAAAGAAAGACTTATCTCAACTCAAAGATGTGTGAGTCACTTCAGTTAATTCAAATCATCAAAATTAGGAATGAGTGTGTAATCCCAAAATGTAAGAACATAACATCTTATGCATGAAGATATTTTCCTGGATTTAGAAATTGTGGTCCAAAAATTAAAAACTGTTCAGTAAAAGTTTACTAAGTCAAGTACTTCCTAATAGTGTTGTAAAAGTTAACTCTTAGGACAAAAAAAGTGAAAAACTCTTAATTCAACATATTCATACTCTCACCCCCTTTTTAAATTCTCCATGGTCAATTTTAAACTCTGAATAGATTTTTTTCTCCTCTACATAGAATGCTTCCAGAGTTTCTCAATCTGCATATTTTACAGAATAAGAATTAATTTCTGTGTCTAAAATAAAGCTCAAATGACAAATCTGTTCAAAAATTATAATAGAAGAAATGCTTTAACTGTTCATTTCTACCAGTACAAAGATTTGACTACCTGAACTTTAAAGGACACATGCCAAAGAGTCAACAAATTGACTCAACCCTCTTACCTGGAATAAAAATGCTAAAAGCTGAAAATGTTTTGCAAGAAGCCGTCTGTCAACCACTGAACTTAAGATGAAAGTTTTATTAGGATAGAAATGGAAAATCCTGCACGTGTACACAGACTCTAATAGAAAACAACATGGGGGAACTTTATGAGTGGAAGTCTTAAATAGAGCTGTATTATATTTATATATATCAGAAGGCATCAGCTTGATGTACAACACAGTAGGTCAGGGCTATGGCTCCAAAGTCAAGTTACCCAGATTCAAACCCCAGCTACAGTTACTGTTCATTTGGGCATGCTGTTTAGTCTCCATATGCCTCAGAGTTTCTGTATCTGTGAATTTGGCATAATAATGGCCCTTAATAGGAATGTAGTGAGGATTAAATTAAATATAACAGATGTAAAGCACTTAGCACAATAAGTGGTACATAAGTAAATATTTAATAATTGTTAGCTAGTCGTATAATTATTATCCTCTTTCTAAAATTGTTTTGTAGCACAAGTGTCAAAAAGCACCATAAGCAGCAGTTAAATAATGAAATGATATTTGGTGACTCATTCCCTAATAGGAGTACATAAACCTAATGCCTATCATACAACTTCAGCACAGTCCATAACCTGGATCAATAACAAATGATCGCACATTAAGTTCATCAAAAGTATTCAAGCATGAACCCAAAGATCTAATTACTAATAATTAATTTACAGTATTAAGGGGCTAATGAAAATTTTCTATAATATATTGCTGTTGAAGTGATCTTGAGAGGCAATCATAAAAAATAAACCATAATAAAGTAAAAAAAAAAAAATCAAGAACCATCAAGTATCACGGAAGCTCAGCAATTCCACAGGCTCCTCTCTCCAGCCACAGCGGTAGGGGAGGAGGGCAGAAGAGATACAGTCTATTCAAAACAGCTTAGTTCTCTCATGTGCCCATGAGCAACAGATCTACCGCAGATCATTCTAAAAGTCTGGTTTGAGGGGAAGCCGGGATGGCTCAGTGGGTTAAGCACTAACTTCGTAGCGCGCAGGGACCGAGGATCAAATCCCGGCCCCGGCTCGTGTGGACCCATGTGCTGAACTGGGGAGTTCCCCCAGTTCAGTTCTCTCTCTGTCTCTGTGTCTCTGTATCTCTCTCTCTCTCTCTCTCTCTCTCTGTCTAAATAAACAAACAAACAAACAAATAAATAAATAAATAAAACCCTTCTCTTATTGAAAATAAATAAAGTCTGGTTTGCATTTGACCTTGACAGCCTAAGAAAACTTACGCAGTCTCAGGGAAAGTAACACCTCTATCTAAAACCGACAAGTTGGGAATGAAAAGGAAGAACTCTTAAGAATGCTTGAATTCTTACACCACCCCCATGGGAGGAACTATTTGAAACTGAACTGGTAACTGGCAGTTACCACCATCAGTGTCACCTGAACAGGTTCCTAGGGCAGGAATCTAATAGCTACTTATTGGGAAGCCACTCATTTACTCTTCACTTCAAAGTGGCCCTCTTACCTAGGTTTAAAAAGAACAAAACTGTCTAAACTTTTTTTGCAGCTGATGGAAACGCATTCATCATGACTCTCCATTATCCTTTCAGCTGGCAATAATGTGCTTGTAAAGAAAAAAAAAAAGAGTTTGGGTGATTTTAATCAAAGCATGAATTCTAGCCCTGCCCTGCAGCATGCTGTAATATGAGAAAAAAACCTGGTTGGCATTCTAAAAGAAATGAATTCTTATGTGAATAGGTCCCTACATTAACGGCTACCTCTCTTTGTTATTGTTTTTATCTATGCAGCAAATATCATAAGCATCTACTACTTTAGAGGTACATGAATCGTGGTGCCATCCTTGGAAAAGATATTGATGAAGAATAAACGGATTGCATTTCATAAAAATTTAAAGCGGAACAAGGGGATCATAAAATGCTTCTAAGAGTGCCTGGGTATCCAAAACAAAAACAAAAACAAAAACAAAAAGAACTGTTGAATCAACACAATGCTCATGCTCTCTAAAAAGCACTTTATGTATAAGCCCAAAACATTTAAGGTGCTTTTGAAATTTAGAGGAAAACAGTATATAATCAAAAGCAGGCATGCTCTAGAATTAGCTCTGCCATTTTGTTGTATAAACTTTAACAAATTATCTAATCTTTTTAAACTCTGGTTTCCTCATCTATAAAAGGGAAATACAAGTATCTACCTTATACAAGAGTTGCTATGAGGACTGAACATATTATAAGGTCGGGCTGATAAATCTTGCCTCCACTGTAATACTTTTTGTTACATTAGACATAGCTGGATATAACTGGTTCAGTGTAGTCACATGGCATCGTCCCTCCATCATTCTTGCCTAGCACACACAGATGCTTACATTTTTCACCCAGTGCACATCCAAATAGAAGGGTGGTCAGACGTTTGATTCAAACAACATGCTGTCATTGAATTGTTAACAGCAGAAAAAGATCCTCCATTATATTTAAAATATTTTTTTAAAGAAGGTGAGGACTTCTTACAGAAGATCATTACAGGTGATGAAACTTGGGTCCACCATGATGACCCCAAGAACAAAAGGCAGTCCAAGGAACACAGCCATACGGGATCACCTTGGCCAAAAAAATTCAAAACTCACACCCCAGCTGGGAAGGTGATTCTCTGTACTTCAGGTCCCTTGCAGTGTCTATCCCAGGAAGCATCCAATGGCTAGCTTGGTCCTGGAAAATCTCTTCAAGCCCCATGGGTACCACATGTCAGTATCTGCTCTAAGAGGAACTGTTGTCCAGTTGGATATATACCCGCTTCTCTCCACCCAGCTTCCTCTCACTGTCACTGAACGGCCTGAATACCACCTCTGTTCTCTTCACCACCAATTCATACTCAATCCCTTAAACAGAGGCTCAAGAACACCCTCTCTTCAGCAAACCTGCCCTTGGCTACCTTCACTTAGTGGAAGTCACTCTTGCAGCAAAAAGGGCTCTAACCTGGAAATCAGATGTGGCTTCTAATGCTAGTTCGTCTACTCACTCTATGACCTGAGCAAATCACTGCACCTTTCTGGGACGAGTTTCTTAACCATATATGAGGGGAATTAGGCTAAATAAGCTCCAAATGAATGCCCAACTCTAAGAAGTGTTTTATGAGAAACGATTAGCCAGTGCATTAACTTATAAAAACAAAAATTGCTATTAAAATTTTAAATGTAAGTCACCATAAATTTTAAGAAATCAATACACAACATATAAAAAAAACACAAAAAAAAGAGAGAAAGAGTACCTTTTAAATTTCAAAGGGTGACGTGGCTGATTAAATTGTCCATTTTCTATTCTTTATTTGACACATGAATGAAGACCCAGGTAATCCCTTAAAGGCTACTGGGCTATGAATGTAGACACTCTCCTATTTACTAATCACTATACAATATTTTATATACATGTTTGTTTAATATACCAAATGTGTTTTAAATACTGACTGTGATAGTCTTATGCATCAACTTGGCTAGGTCATAGTACCCAGTTATTTAATCAAGCATTAATCTAGATGTTACAGAATAGGTGTTGTATAGATGTGGTTAATATGTAGAAGTTGGCTTTAAGTAAAGGAGATTACCCTCGATTGTGTGGGTGGGATTCATCTAATCAGTTATAGACCTTAAGAACAAACACGGAGGTTTCCCAGAGAAGAAATTCTGCCTCAAGACTACAGCATCAACTCCTGTCTGACCTTAAATACACATACACACACGCGCGTCCACGTGTGCACGCAAAGGATGGTTCTCTTTCTCTGGAGAACCCTGACACTGATATACTAACACACTGAAAAACTCAAACTTTTCTTTTTTAAGTAAGGGTTGATAGATGTCTGTCTGTGTCTTGTAACCTCCTTAAAATACTAAAGCATTTTCAATAACTGCTCAGGTTATTTTTAAGTTAGTATTTCCTTCACAATGCCAAGAAATTAGCAATGTCATTATCTCACTGTGTTTTTCTTTATTAACATTATTGGAAGAAAAAGAACAGTGATATTTTCTACATGGCATTTTTAAGCTCCAAAACTGATTTCAGACAATTTTGAGATTGAATTTTTTCTCATTTTCATGGCTTTCAAAGTATTTCATAATTACCAATTAGTGTAACATCACAAAATTTTCACACTTTTAACAATCACCAAATTTTCAGAGTGTAACTGCTTTGAAGTCAAGGCAACAAGATATCTAAATTTTGTCTGAATTTCTACCGACCTATTCACCATTTTGGACAATCACTTCAGTGAAAGCAAAGTAATTCAGTGTATGTACAACTTACCCACCTAAGTCTGCATTTGTATTGCTCATTCACAGTAATCCTAAATACAGGTACACAGACAGGGTTGACCATTTAAAGCATACATATATTAAATATATATTTTTAATGATTTTATTTTTATTTCTCTTGTATATTACAATTAGAATATTATGTTCGCTTCTTTGCAATCAGGTTTGTAAGTAGTTACAGTAAATCTCTGAATTCATTTCAGAATTGTAAAGAGGAAATTACAAAATATTTGCTATAAAAATAGATCTGATAGGTTAAGAACCACTGGTCTAAATTAATGACACCTTTTGAGCCAAATTTCTGTAACACAAACACCAATTTTGTCCAAAACATAATGCATTTCAAGGGTTTGAACACCACTTTAACTGGCTATCTGAATCCATTGTACAGATAAACACTAGCTCTCACAATATAGATGCAGTTTCTGTAGCTCATTTCCTCTGATGTATAAAACATACAAGAAATGGCTGTGAAAACCAAGCGCTGGATCTCTAAGTTCTCCACATACTGTCTGCCTCTGCAATTACTCCCACCTGACTGTGAAAGGAACCAGAATTGTTTGTCAGCGAAGGCCCAGCCCTCGCTTAGCCTAGGAACAAGACTTACCACAGCTAGGATTTAGGATGCAGCTGCTGGGAGAGATATTTATCCATCAGATTTGTTGGAACTATCAGTAAAATTAGAACACTGATGGAATCCAGCCCCTTTTCATAAGAATTTGCTGAGGCTAAGGGACCAAACACATCATCCAATCACACAGCCCATTAGCAGCATACCTCTAGAACCCAAATACCCTGACACTCAGTTTAGGGCTCTTTCTATTCCTCTACTATTATGTTGCTGACTGAATACAAACCCAATTACGGGTCTGCAAGTCTAACTTCCCATTAGCTACCTAATAAGTAGACAATTAATTTCAGCAACTGACACTCTTTCTTCAAAGCTAGACTTAGCTATAAGACTACTTTAACTTAAGAAATACGAAGATGAAGAACTAAGATTTGAAACAAAGCTTTAAAAATGTATCTATACAAAAGAAGATTAGTTTGGGATACAAAGGTTTGACAGTGACTAAAAATGGAAATAATCTCTACATACAATGTTTAGATTTAATCTATATGTAATTATACATCTCTATTAAAATTGACTAAGGCCATTGGCAAGACTAGTTCCCAAGAATATTAATTCTTGTTTCCCTCAATAAGTCTTTTTTAAAACCCTTTTTATAGTTCATGGCAGTTTTTTAGTCTTTGGTGTATGGATAAGAGTTCACATATAGTTCAAAGACTAAACCCCAAAGCAAAAGCATAAACATAAGAAGTGGTGGTGCTCGCTAAACCAGGTTTTCAACTATTCTAGATTGAAGTGGTGACATTTCATTTTAAGCGCCAGAAGACAGGCAGGTTTGTTGGAACATAACTCCAATGCTTTGGTTTGATATTTTTTTTCTTTCTTTCTTTCTTTCTATTCCTCAGAGATAATGGTGTAAAAGTGAGTGAGAGGGGGGCAGAAAACCCAATACAAGTTTTGGAATGGCCCACAAGCAAGTCTTGGGTCTCCCAGAGAGTAAGGGCCACAGGTCCAGGGCACTATCATTTCCCACACTCTTCTGCAGAAAACTTGGTATAAAGCTGTCTGTGGATGATCTGCCTTGAAGGCCTACAAGGAGCATTAGCTACTTAGCTATAATCACTCCAAAGCCAGCCCTGACTCAACACAAGCTTTAAAAGGTAAGTACCATAAATGTAGAAAACAAAGCCAAAAAGGAAAGCCAATCAGCGAGCAGAAAACTGAAACTAAAAGACATCCCTACCTATAGGCTGCAATGCTGGGCTGCTGGAACACAGGAAGGATACGACTTAACAGGAAGAAATGTAAAGTGCTGCATCTCAGTTTAAAAATCAGCTGTCCAACTATAGACAACAGATGAACAGAGAGTTCCTATGAAAGTGTTGGGAGCTTTGGTTTACCACATGTTTGATGTAAGAGCCATGTGTCTGCTGAAATGTTAATGTCATTTTGGACTTCAATAATTCTGACTACGCAAGGGGAGCATGGTATCCACCTGACGGAAGGTAACAGTCCCACTACTTGCTGCTTTGATCAGACATCTGAAATCGTGTTGACAATTACAGAAGCTATATTTTCAGGATACTGATAACCTAGTTCATTCAGAATAAGATGATCAGCATGGTGAGAGATGTAGGCATTGGTATTACTTAAGCTGGAGAAGACAGTTATCTGCAAATACGTATGTGACAACATGATGGTAGCAAAGAGAAAACAGATCTTCCCTGTTGCTCTGGATGATAGAACTAAAACCAATAAACACACACACACACACATACACACACACACACACACAAGTAATATGGATGTTATAAATAAAAGAATAACCTTCTAACTGGAGCCACTCAACACTGAACCAAGTTTGCATAAAAAAGTGAACACCTTGCTGCTCTAAGTATTCCTGAAAGGGCCATAAATCCCCTGAGAAGAGAAGGGTTATGATCCAAATTAGGTAGAACATTAGATTAAGTGATGGCTACAGGTTCACTCTAATTCTGCAATGATATTGTTTTAAGTGCAGAAGAAAAAAAGTAAGTTGAGCCCAGCAAACATTTTATTTCCTTAACAGCAGGTTAGGCTGGTGAAAGGGGAAAATGAGAAAGTTAGAGTGACTCTAAGGTTCATTTAAAAAGACATGATATGTAAGGACCTGAGATGCAGAATAGCTGAATCGGGATAAAGTGTATAAGGATTTAGGGTCAGAAGACCTGGGGTTGCATCCCATTTCCGGCACAGCAGAGTTCTAGGGTGCACCGGGCAAGTCACTTAACCTTTTTGGGGCTCAGGGTTTTCATCTCTGAAGTAGGGATACTACTCTATGTGCTGCTCTAAGGATCAAATGACTATAAGAAAAGCATTTTGTAAATAATTTATACATAAACTTTCACTGTTGTTATTCTATTAATACATACTCAGCACACTTTAAAAAGGATATGACAAACCTAGAATCTTGAATGATCAACCAAGATAAGGCCTTGTGAATTGACCAGAGACAGAAAGTATTAGGTAGAAATCCTACAGGTATAAAGATAGTCTTAGCTAAGAAAAGTTAACGAGGTATAATTACAGAATTAAGCATTCTCGGTGCTGTTCAGTTGTTTTTTAAAACCAAGAGAGTAAGATGTGAGTTTAAATGAACACAAGTGAGGCAGGTCTAAGGAAGAACATTTCCATGCCTGTTTTGAGATCAAATGAAACATATAAGCCACAAAGCAACAGACAGACAGGAATTATAACTCCTACCTGTCGGGATGATTAACACTCTGAAAAAGGCTATAGTTTAAGCTTGTTCAACCGGCCGCCGGCAAACCGCACGTGGCCCAGGACAGCTTTGAATGCGGCCCAACACAAATTCATAAATTTTCTTATCACATGATGAGATTTTTTTGTGAGTTTTCTTTTAGCTCATCAACTCTCATTAGTGTGAGTGTATTTTATGTGTGGCCCAAGACAATTCTTCCAATGTGGCCCAGGGAAGCCAAAAGGTTGGACACCCCTGCTATAGCGGTTTAGAAATCAAAACCACATGTCCTGGATCAGTCAATGTTTACCTTCCTTAAGGGAGTCAAATCAGATGATCTCCCAAGGTACTTTTTAGCTCTAGCACTCAGCGAATTGCGGCCAATAAACAACTGTGTATTATGAAAAGAAATAAAGTTAGCAGTTCAATTTGGGAATATATTTTATATGAGCTTTCTACTTTTCTAAACCCAAGTGTTCTCGTTGTTAAGTGTCAAAGCAAATGGGATAGAATGTTAAGTGAATCTAAATAAAGAGTATATGGGTGGTCCCTTGCACTATTTTTATTTTTGCAACTCTACTCAATTAGTATAAAATACTCACCAGGTTTCAAATATTAGGAGTTGATTCTGATATTTCTTATCTGCATAGTCACTGGTTCTTATGGGAAAGTCTGGAACTGGCTTATGTACGGTATCACTTCCTAGGGCATGTCCGGCCTCTGCCTCTTTAATTAAGACAAGTTCACTAATATACAGTACAAACAATAATAAAACCAACTAAAAGTCTTCCTGCTTTTTATTATTACCAAGCACTGGCAATTCTAAACAACCTCAGTGCTATGATTGTCCTTCTACTGCTGTAGACAGCTCCCACCATCATTCCTTAATGTCTCTGATAATGGTCAGCCTCTCCGAACTCTGCCCAAGTCTTTTATCCAATAGTTTTTCTTTCCTTAAAATCACAAAATTAAAAAACAACAACTAATAACAATGAAGACTAAGGGCAATCAGTGTATTTTCTATCGCATTTGCAATTGTGAGGTATAGCATACCACTTTAATAGGAAAGTTCATTTATAACTTAATGATGCCACACTTTAAGCAAAATTAAGTAGAGTCCATTTATATAATCTGATCAGTTCTATTTAGTGTTAAAACTATTTTTCAGGAGGACAGGATAGCTTAACAGTTGAGCTCTTGCTTCGAAATAATGAGGTCTGGGGTTCAATTCATGGCCGCAGCCCATGCAAACCCCATATGCTGAACTGCGGCGCAACCAGTAACCACCAGGATGGCTCAGCAGTGAAGGTTCTTTCCTCCCATGCACAAAGTCCCCGATTCGGTTCCACCCCACACAGCCCTAGTCCACCTGTGTGGAATGAAACCATGTCACAACTAATGATATACAACTATGGAAATGGCTCTGGGCCCTCTCTCTTCTCTCTCTTTCTCTTTCTCTGTCTCTCTCTCCATCTCTCAAACAAGGTCTTGGCAAACTTCAACTCTCCTTTGCTTTTGTTCATCAGTGAGCTCCTTCGGAACCATTTTTGTATACTCCTTTCTCATGCCAAGATTTTCGTGTTTTTCTATCAATGTTTACTTGGTCTGCTATGCTTCTCGAAGTCAGCTGACAATTTTGACGCACAATTCAACGAATGTTTGCAATGTTTTCATCAGTTCCGCTCATTACTGGCCACCCTGACCTCTATTCATCAGTGATGCTTTCTCTCCCCTCAGAAAAATATTTCATCCATTTGTACACTGCTGTTTTCTTCATGGCATTATCCCCATCAACTTGGACTAACATGTCCCTGATTTCACTTCCACTCTTGCCAAGTTTAGCAAGAAATTTAATGTTTGTTCGTTGCTCTAATTCAAGCTCCAACATCCTCACGACAGCACACAAAACCACTCAACAACAATAATGAACACTACTAAGCAAGACACTGCCACATGTCGACACACAGCCGTGAGACACTGATATACCAAGGTTATAAAACCTTACCGAGTTGCTTGTACAGTGATGCCAACCTAAGCGCATGGTGGCAAGTTTACAAGCTTAATAGTCAGAACTTGTATATAACAAAAAATACTGCCAATGGCAAGTATATTTCCTTGTAGTAGAAATAAAAAGTAACAGTAAATTCTTAGTAATTGCTAGTAATTGACTGCAACCTAATCTAAAATTGCCCTTACTAGTTTAACTGAAAAACTAAATTCAACAGAATAACTTTTAGTAAAACTGTGTCAGAAAGTTAGACAGGAAAACAATGAATTGTAACTGCAAACGTGGACAGCACTGCCTTTTCAGGTAATTATCACCACTTAGAAATTCTAAACACACTTAGAAGTTCATCCCATGACAAAGGAAATAAGACCACCTAAATTCTGCAGGGCAGATAAGATTTCAAACGGAAAACCTCGTTTGTCTTGCTTGTTTGGAGACCACTTCAAAGAACTATCAGTTTGAGAAAGATATGTAGCATAAGCTGGAACCTGGATTTAGAAGAGTCAAGCTTTTCTGGGAATGTAAAGTATTTTCCCGAGTTTCACAAGGGGGGCGCGCACGCACACAGCCGGTATTAGATGAAAATGAAGCAGTATGAGTTCAGCATCCAATAGGTGGCTGATCACCTTTCTGATGTGTTAGGTCAAGACGTCTTTCTCATCTACGACCCTCAGAGGACTGACTCCCAGCCCTCTCGATCCTTCTTCCCTAGAAGCCAACCTTGGCCATCTCGTGCCATCCTCACAATCAGCCAAGTCCCGGGACACTCCCCCATGCGAGGTGACTTTCCTCCGAGAGGCATCCCTGCCCAATGTCACCTGTAACACCTCGTTTCAGGGTCTCTTGGGCCTCAGGGTCACCGGTGCCTCCCACCCCAGCCCCTCACCGCTGCCCGTCGGGCTCTCCTCATCCTCCGTCCCCCGATCATGATCCCTTCCCTCAAATCAGGAGTCCCGATTTCCCCCCCACCCTCGCGGGAAGTCCCGACTCTGCCGTCCCTACCAGGTCTCCCTGTCCCGCGGCGCGAGGCGACGGCAGGGGCCGAGTGGCATCCACTGGAGACCCAAGTGGCCGTGCAGCTGAGGCTCGGATCCCGACAGGAGCCGGGCTTCCGCCTCGCGTCGGAAGGCGCCTGAATGGGGCCGGAAGTCCCGCCCCTCGCGCGCCCGGCCGGCTCCCTGACCGCGGGGCTCTGAGGGTTCTTGCCAGGGGTGCAGAAGCACTGGGGGCAGAGCAGTAGGAAGCATCGCGGGAGCCGACAGGGGGCGGAGGGGCCTGCCCTGGAGGGGCGAGGCGCCCAGTCTCTTTCCTCTTGCGTCGCTTCTCTGTCCAGTGGATCAATCTACCACTGTGCAATCGCTTGGCCAGGCGTCTCTTGTGCATGCTGACGCCCTGTGAGAGGCCAGACGACTCACACTGACTGCCCCTTGCCCTCACGATCTAATTGAAAGTTGACATAAATATAAACGGGTTCATCACACCCCTAGGCAGTGCAAGTATGGTACAAGTATCACAATACAAGGCAAGATTTCTTCATTCCTTGGTTCAAGGTTTTATCACCTCTATCACTCATTCAATAACCAAAACAGAAGAAAGCCCCTACATTATGGAGCGAGAGAGACACTCGGGGTAATGACCTGGGCACAGAATAAATCAAACAGGCCTGTCCTTCGTGAAGCTTAGTGTAGTATAGGGACAGATAGGTGAGTGAGCAAACAAGCAACGAAAGCATCAAGCATTAAAGGGACTCTGGCTGTGCTGCAGGGAAATGGTGGGGTGTAAGGAGCTGGGCAGAGACCCTGGAGGCATTACAGCTCTTCAGCTGGACTAAAATTAACCAAGAATATGAGTTAAAGGTCAGACAAGGTGGGAAAGGGCTCACAGAGGCGAAGGGAGAGCGTGGCTTGATCCAGGAGTTGTAATAGGCAAGGGGTGGTGTAGTTAATTTAGCAAGGTCTGAGATCCTGGAGACAGGAGCAAGCACAGTGAGAGGAAGCAGGGCCAGATCACGAAGACTGTGGTACATTATGCTAAGGAATTTGGACTTTGGTCTCCATGCAACAGGAAGTGGGGGAGGGGTATAGGAGGTAGGGGTTCCTAGGGGAAATAGGCAAAAGAGTGAGCTACGGGTTGACTACGTTATTGGAAGGAAACAGGGTCCAGGCTCATGCTGCCTGCGCCATTCAGCCAGTAGACTGACACAGGGGTTGGGTCATAGAATAAGCGCTTATTACAAGGGCACCCGTTACCCAAGATGGCAGAGCTTGAGTGGAAAAAACTGAAAGGAGCCTGTATTTCAGAGCTACATACAACATGCAAAGAGAAATAACCCTGCTGCCGCCCCCAGACCTGTCCTAGACGGCACCTGGAGCCCTTCTCCCTTTTAACAATACCGTCCTTTGGAGAAGACTGGAGGCAGCAGAATGATCTTCCATGCAGATCGCCAAGGCAACAGAAAGCAAAGTCCAAAAGGCCCAAGTGGAAAGGAGAGAGTCCTCTCTGGTCTTCCAGCCCAGCGATCCCAGCGCTGAGCCCTCCTCACTGCTGGCCGGCTGCTTATCTTTTTCAACTATGCTCCCAGGGCCTGGCTTGTCCTCTGCAGTTCTTGATGGGCCTAGCTGACTGCTTCCTGCTGACTGCCA
>PVKE010036685.1:0-16273 GCA_004027555.1 Craseonycteris thonglongyai | reverse complement strand
TATGGCCATTTTAACTATGTTGATTCTTCCAATCCATGAACATGGAATGTCTTTCCATTTCTTTGTGTCCTCTTTAATTTCTCTTAAGAGTGTCTTATAGTTTTTGGTGTATAAGCCCTTCATGTTCTTTGTTAGATTTATTCCTAGGTATTTCATTATTTTGTTTGCAATGACAAAGGGAATGGATCTTCTTATCTCTCTTTCTGAAGTTTCATTGTTGGCATACAAAAATGCAGGTGATTTGGGGACATTGATTTTGTATCCTGCGACTCTACTGTATTTGTCTATTATTTGTAATAGATTTCTGATAGAGTCTTTAGAGTTTTTTATATACAGGATCATGTCATCTGCAAAGAGGGACAGTTTAACTTCTTCTCTCTCAATTCTAATACGTTTTATTCCTTTCTCTTGTCTGTTTGATCTGGCTAGAACTTCCAGAACTATGTTGGACAGCAGTGGTGAAAGGGGCCATCCCTGTCTTAGTCCTGATTTTAGGAAAATAGGCTTCAGCTTTTCCCCATTCAGTATAATATTTGCTGAGGGTTTGTCATATATGGCCTTTATTATGTTGAGGTACTTTCCTTCAATTCCCATTTTATTCAGTGTTTTTATCATAAATGGGTGTTGTATCCTGTCAAATGCTTTTTCTACATCGATTGAGATAATCATGTGGTTTTTATCCTTGGTTTGGTTTATGTGCTGGATTACATTGATTGAGTTGCATATGTTGAACCATCCTTGTGCCCCTGGGATGAATCCCACTTGGTCATGGTGAATAATCTTTTTAGTGCGTTGTTGTATTCTGTTAGCTAAAATTTTATTTATGATTTTTGCATCAGTGTTCATCAGTGAGATTGGCCTACAGTTTTCCTTTTTGGTAGTGTCATTCCCAGGTTTTGGCATTAGGGAGATATTAGCTTCATAGAAAGAGTTGGGTGGTACTGCCTCCTCTTGAATTTTCTGGAGTAGTTTGAGAAGGATGGGCGTTAGTTCTTCTTTAAAAGACTGGTAGAACTCATTGGTGAAACCATCTGGTTCTGGCCTTTTGCCTTTGGGCAATTTTTGAATAATTGTTTCAAGTTCTGCACCGTTGATTGGTCTATTTAGGTTATCCAAATCTTTTTGGTTCAGTTTAGGTAAACTATATGTTTCTAGAAACGTGTCCATTTCCTCTAGATTGTCAAATTTGTTGGCATAGAGTCTTTCATAATAATCTCTTATGATTGTTTGTATTTCTGCAGCATCAGTTGTAATCTCTCCTCTATCATCCCGTATTCTGGAAATATGAGATTTTTCTTTTTACCCTTTGGTGAGCCTAGCCAGTGGTTTGTCAATTTTATTGATTTTTTCAAAGAACCAGCTCTTTGTAGCATAAATTTTATCTATTCTTTTTCTATTCTGAATTTCATTAAGCTTTAATTTTTATTAATTCTTTTCTCCTGCTAGCTTTGGGGGACCTCTGTTCCCCTTTTTCTAGGTCTATGAGATGAGATGTGAGAGTGTTTACTTGTAGTTTTTCTTGTTTCTTGAGATAGGCCTGTAATGATATAAATTTCCCTCTTGATACTGCTTTCCCTGTGTCCCAGAAATTTTGGTATGTTGTGTTTTCATTGTCATTCGTTTCTACAATTTTTTAATCTCTTGTTTTATTTACCCTTTGATCCAGTCAATTTTTAATTGCATGTTGTTCAATCTCCACATATATGTGGTTCTCTCTGCACTTGATCTTTGCAATTGATCTCTAGTTTCAACGCTTTGTGGTCTGAGAATACACTTGGTATGATTTGGATGCCCTTAATTTGGTGAGATTGGATTTAAGTGCCAGTATATGGTCTATCCCTGAAAATGTTCCATGTGAACTAGAGTAAAATGTATGGCCCTGTGTTGCAGGATGGAATGACCTGTAAATGTAAATTATGTCCATTTCCTGCATGTATCATTTAAAGCTGCGATTTCCTTATTTAGTTTCTGTTTGGATGATCTGTCCAATGTTGTCAGGGGGGTGTTTAGATCCCCTACTATAATTGTATTTTCATCAAATTCTCTCTTTAGATCTGTTAGTAGTTGCTTTATAAATTTTGGTGCTTCCTGATTGGGGGCATGTATATTGATGTGTGTCATGTTTTCTTGGTGTGTTGTCCCTTTTATCAAGATGTAATGTCCATCTTTATGTGTTATTATTTTTCTTATCCTGATGTCTATTTCATCAGTAATCAGTATGGCCACTCCAGCTTTTCTCTGACTGCCATTTGCCTGAAGTATTGTTTTCCATCCTTTTACCCTGAGGCTATGTTCGTCTTTGCGGCTGAGGTGTGTCTCTTGTAGGCAGCATATGGTTGGATTTTGTATTTTTAATCCAGTCTGCTACCCTGGGCTTCTTTATTGGTGAATTCAGTCCATTTCCATTCAGGGTGATGATTGATATATGAGGATATCCTGTATCCATTTCTTCTTTCCTTTTTATATTTTTGTTGTCCCAACTTTTCTTAATTTATTTTGATTTTTTGTTTAGGCCAAATAGCCTCCTTCAGTATTTCTTGGAGTGCCAATTTTTAGCTGGAGAATTCTCTCAGCTTCTGTATGTCTGAGGCCTTAATTCCTCCTTCATATCTAAATGTTAATTTTGCTGGATAGTTGATTCTTGGCTGGAAATTTCTCTCTTTTAATATTTTGAAGATTGGGCTCCACTCCCTCCTGGCTTGCAGAGTTTCTGCTGAGAAGTCTGGTGGTAGCCTGATAGTTTTTCCTTTGAAAGTTGTATTTTGTTTTTCCCTTGCAGCCTTGAAGATTCTTTCTTTGTCTTTGTTTTTTGTCATCTTCAGAACAATGTGCCTTGGAGAAGATCTGCTAGATTCTAAGTAGTTAGGGCTCCTGTTTTCCTCCTGTATTTGGGATTGTACTCTTTCCAGAGCTTAGGAAAATTCTCATCCACTATTTGTTTTAGTAGACTCTGAGAAGATTTCATCTCGCTTCCTTCTGGTACACCTATTATTCTAATATTGTTCTCTCTGATGGAGTCAAAAAGTTCTTGTAGGGCTCTTTCATTTCTCTTGATTCTCATTTCCCTTTCTTCTTTCCTCTGGGACATTTCCATGCTTCTATGTTCGATTTCACTCATGCTTTCCTCTAGCTGGTCAGCCCTCTTTTCTATGCTGGTCAATTCTTTTTTCAGCTCTCCCATGATGCCTTTCATTTCGAGGAGTTCCTTTTGGTTCTGCTCTAGCTTCTCAATTTTATTGGTAAAGTACTCATTTTGCTCAGAAAATTTTTTGTTGAGGTTACTTAACTGTGTCTGGGTACTTTGCCAGCATTGACTGAGCTCTCTGAGTGTCTTGAGTATTGCAGCCCTGAATTCTGTTTCACTTAGATTTGATTCCAAGTGTGCAAGCTCCTTTACTAAAGAGTGCCCCTGATCTTCTGGAGGGGCTTTGGATCCTGAGGTGTGCATTCTTTTTGCCTTGTGCATGAGTCTGATTTCCCTCTGGGGGTTTGCCTATCAGGTGGGCTTCTCAGTTGTGGGAGGAGGAGACTTTGGGAGAGGGTTGGGGGAAGCAGTCAGTTCTGTGTCTTGGGGCTGTTCTTCAGGTTGCTGTCTTAGCCCATAGAAGGCAGGGTAGTGAAGGTGTGGTAATGGGGGTGGGGGGGTGTGTGGGTAGGAGTTAGGGTGGGCCTGTGACACAATAGCAGATTCCTCTGTGCAGAGAGGCTGGTGGTTCAGTGCGAGCGGGGCGAGAAGCTCGGGCTTTCTCCCCTCTAATCACGTCTGTGAGCCTGCGGGGCTTGACAGAGGCTAGCTGCCGGTCTTTCTTTCCTCTGATGGTCTGCTTTTTAATTGCATCTGTGAGCCAGCAGCCGGGGCGGCAGTTCGGCAGGTGTGGTGGCGGGGCGAGCAGCTTGGCAGTCCTGCGCGCGGGCCAGGCGAGCAGCTCGGGCTTTCTCTCCCTAATTGTGTCTGTGAGTCTGTGAGCCGGTGGGGCTTGGCAGAGGCTTGGCCAGCAATCGCACTAGGTGGGCAGCCACACTAGGCCGGTAGCTCTCGCAGGCGTCCTCAAACTTTTTAAACAGGGGCCAGTTCACTGTCCCTCAGCATGTCCACACATGCACACTGCGAGCCCGGGACGAGTTGGCTGCTATGCAGGACAGGCAGCATTGGCAAAAACACCCAGTGGGCTGCATAAATGTTTTCGGCGGGCCACATGTGGCCCACGGGCCATAGTTTGTGGACCCCTGCCAGAGTCTCAAAGACCACTGGATTCACTCTAAGCACATCTAATGTAGCTGTGGCCCTCACTCTGAGAGCCCTGTCTTTACAAGGTGCTCCCTCACAGTCAACTCTAGGCGCTCAGCTGTATCTCCTTTGTATATCAGGGGTGCTGAGCTGCTGTGGGCTGGTGCCCTTCTCTCTCCCCGCCCGCCCGGGAAGTGCAGCCACCCTGCTCTACAGTCCCTGTTCCACCTCAGGCTCCATGATCTGATTAGGGCACCGCATGCAGCCCCTTGATTTTAGATGTTAAATTGTCCACATTCCTGTGGGGCTTCCACCTTCCTTAGGTCTTGGCTTCCAGCCTGCCCTCAATCTAGCTCCACTTTGACCGTAGTCCCGCAATCCCCCTTTGTTTTTGCCAGCCCTGGGCCGCGCTCCGCGTCCCTGTCCCCGAACTGCTCCTTCCCCTTCCCTCTCCTGCTCTCCCCTTTTTCCTCTAACATTTGGGTCTTTTTCTGCATTGTGTGTTTCACTCAGTTGAGGGTGCTTCTCAGGGTTTCCCCTGTGGATTCCCCTTTGTTTATAAGTCCCTTCCCAGGTAAGTATTGGGGTTCTCCTCTCATGCTGCCATCTTTTTTTCCCCTTATTTATGGTTTCAATGTCCTTTTTTTATGCTTGCGATCTCTCTGTTGAAGTTTTCACTAAATTCATTGAGCATCTATAGAACCATCATTTTGAGCTCTTTTTATGATAGGTTGCTTGTCTCTATCTTGTTTAGATCTTTTTATGAAGTTTTCTGCTATTCTTTTATTTGAGACTCATTTCTTTGTCACCTCATTTTGGATGTCTCTTTGTGTTTGTTTCTATGTATTAGGTAGATCTATTACATCTTTCTGTATTCACTGGTGCTTCTATGGATTCTGGCTTGATGCCAGTGCTGTGCCTGGAGCTAGTCAGCAAACGTCACAGGGCATACTGAGGCCAGTCACTATCTTCCTGGGGCCGGCAGACTTAATAACTTTTCAAGAAAGATTGCAATGCTGGTTCATAAGTCCCTTGGCTACTGGCCTGGCTGCTCACTAGAAAAAGTGCCTCTCTCATTGGGGGAGTTTTGCTTTGTTTTGTTTTGTTTTGGGGGCGAGGGGGTTCCCTGTGAGTCAACAGAGTGGAGTTAATAGAGCTCACCAGACCAAACAGGCTCATATTTGGCCATGTGTGGGCTGGTACAACACAGAAAAGATGATGCCTGACAGCCAGCTGTAAGGGAGGAGGACCCATATAGAAAAAATGGTGACTGACCTCCAGCTCTTGCCCCAAACTCACACATCTCCGTCTGCCCCATCCCATATTCCACCAATGGCCCCTGAGTCACCATCCCTTTGCCGGAGCCCAGGTGAGTACCCACAAGTGACTGAGTCTGTGCCAGCACTTTAAGAGGACATCTGGGTTTTCAATAGCCTCTGTCCCAGCTGGACTGTTGGAGTCCCCACTGTTATTCACAGCCAGATGTTGTGAGCCTCCTCTTCAGGCACCAGTTTTACAGGCTGGGGAACCTGGTGTATGGCTGGGGTCCCTCACTTTTCCAGAGGAAACTCTGTAGCTGAGATACCACTCCTGATTCTCAGCCACCACTGGAGGTTTGCTTCCTTTTGCTTATGCACCCATCCTTCCAGTCTCAATGTGGCCTCCTCTTCTCTGTGTCCTTAGTTATAAAACTTTTGTTTAGCTAGATAATTCTCCATGTTGGTTATTCAATAACTTAGTTGTAAGTTTACTGTGTTCATGGAATGAAGGAGGCACCATGTTTACCTATTCCACCATCTTGGATCTTCTCTATAGCTGCTTTTGAATGCTTTATTTGTCATATAATCTCTCCCCATCTTTTTGTGAGGCCTTAGGTAGTCTGGTGGTATGTTTATAACAGCTGATCAGTACTCCACAAGCTTTCAGGACTAGTAGTTGGTGCTTCTGTTCCTTATCTATGAATAAGATGTAAGCCATGCTGCTGTTTCTCCACCTGAGGACCAAATTAGGTTAAAAAGAGTCTAAACTTTCAGGGATTCCCAAATATTTTAGAATGTTGAAATAAGATCTAGTCAAATGCATCCACTTTAAAGGAGGGAATTAAGAACTAGTCTGCTGTCTCCTTCAAGTTCAGGCAATGCCTTGTTGGGCAGAGAGTAAATCAAGAGCAACAAAAAACGGTCATGAAATTTTCCACCATTGGAATATTCTTTTTTTTTATTATTGTTATGCATTTGGTTACTAAAGAACTTAGTTGTTTTTCAGAGCTCTTCTAAGTCTATTTCAACAGTATCTGGTTGCTTTAAAAGTGTTTTAACAGGCAGAGAGGCTATAGAAGAATAATGTCATAGATAAATGGGATTTAGATTTTTTTAGGAGACATCATCATATTGAAGGTATCACTTAAAAAGTAAATTCTGAGTGGACATAGTAAGGAAGAAAATGTAGCAGCTTTGTGCAGGGCTGGGGGAAAACAATCAAGCACAGAGAAGAAGAGCAAGTGCCTATGCATTTAGGAAGAGGACCAACGTGGTAAAAGAATGACAAGAAGGCTTGCATGAGTTGGGCAGATGAGCAGGAGCAGTTGTCACAGCAGACAGCACAGTTAGTCAGCGGAATAGATAATGTAGGGCCCCCTAAGGACTTTTGCTTTTTTCTGAAAGGGATGGAAATTGGTGAAACATTTTGAGCCCAGAGGTTACATAATCTCACTTGTTTTACCAAGATCTCAATGATTATATTCTTATAATGATAATTGACTGAATGGACGCAGGTATGGAATTAGGCAGATAAATGGGAAGCAATAATGTGATCAAGGTAGAAGATGATGGGGCCTTGGATGAAGCATTGGTAACAAGTCAGAATACAGCTAATTTTGAACACTGAGCAGAGGATTTCATCTGGAATATGTCAGAAAGAGAGAAATCCAGCAAGGGTGCTGAGACTTTTTTACATGAACGAATGAGAACATTTGGGTAACATTAAAAATTCAGTTTTAGGTCCATTAAGTGTGAAATGTTAGTTAGACCTGCAAGTGGAGATGGCAAGGAGACAGTTGTTTGGTTACTATGCTAATATATTCATTGTACCATAGCAAATAAATTAACTAATATCTAAGTTGATACAGAAGCAAACATAGAAGACTTTTTCCCAAAGAAGGGGTAAGTTTTCAGAAGGTGGGCTGGACTACAGGGTCCACAGGTCACCTTTCATTCAGAACAGCACCATTGTCTCTTCATAGACTTTCTCACCTAGGACGTGAAGTTAATATTTGCAGAGAAAGTTGACATTTCTTTGTCACCTCTCTGTAAGTTTTCTTCCCCCCACCCCTTTATTGTGACTTATTTTTGACTATTTATATTACAAGTCATATGTGTTCTCACAAATAATACCAATAGATGAGCATCATGCACATGTAAATATAAAATTAGCATTGTGATTTCATCTTTCCTTCTTGTCCTGTGCACATCTAACTGGATCTCTTCATGATTCTAATACATTTCCCCAAAATATAAGTGTTGTATAAGTACTGACTCATGGTCAGGAAACAAGGTGACTCACTTTCTGCATCTGTTGTAGTAATAACAAATCAAAATAAAAAATATTCTGAATGGGGTTGCAATCACCAAGTTGGGTCTATGAGTGGTGACATTCATGAAGTATAGCTGGGGCAGAGAGAGGACAGCAGCCATGAGCACTTGGGCATTGAGACAAAGGGTTCTCATTCACCCATAGGTAAATTTGCACTGCCTGGGTAATGGAAGGAGATGTGGGGTGATTCTCAAGCTTGGCCGTACCTTGTCATAATGTCGCATTGGAGAGTTCCCCAAATGCTGGTGCCTGGGTCCTCCTCCCCCATGGTTCATCATTGGTCACAGTAGGGCCTGAGCATCAGAGTATGTAAAGCTCCCAGAAGGTTCTAACATGCATGCAGGTTTGAGAACCCCAAGATAAGTGGCGCAGGACACCCAACATGCTGTGGTCCTTGAAGACAGGATGTCATGGTGGAGGTTGGCAGACTGGCAGTGTGATGATGACACATGGACTAGAAAAGAGGGAATTTTTTTAAGGACAAATAGTCTTGACACAATGGTCTGGAGGAGCCAAGGAACTGAGGAGAACTTGGACCCTCCGATCCTCTGAGTTGGGCTTGAAGAAGCTGCCAAGGATCTGGCTCCATCAAGAAAAGCTAGAGTTAGATCACATGACAGAAACAGACCCTCAGACCCATGAAGACACATTGCCAGCGTGAATAAGGAGTCAGCAGTCTCTCCCTCAGGTTCATTAATTCACTAGGACTCACAATATTCAGAAGAGCTGTTATATTCATGATTATGGTTTTAAAAAATTTATTTATTTATTGTTTTTGACAGAGAGAAAGATACAAAGACAGAGACAGAGAGAAGGGGGAGGGCCCAGTACAGTCTCCATAGTTGCACATCATTCGATTTTCCACATAGTTTCATTCCACAGGTGGGCACAGGGCTGCACAGGGCAACTGGGCCAGGGTCTTCACCCCAGTGAGAACTGAACCGGGGCACTCCCCAGTTCAGCATATGGGTCCACACAGGCCGGGGCCGGGATTCGATCCTCGGTCCCTGTGGCTGCAAAGTGAGCGCTAAACCCACTGAGCCATCCCGGCTTCACCCTCATGATTATGTTTTTTGCAGTGATAGCATACAGACTGAAATCAACAGAAGAAAGACGCCCTCAGGACAGTGTTCAGAGACAGTAGGTGCATGCTTCTAGTTGGACCCGCTAGTAGAGTTATGCATATAGTTTGTATCTTTCCCATCAGTGACAGTTGACAACACACACAGAGTACTGCCCTGCATAGAAGGAAAGTTCACCCGAGCCTTGGTGTCCAGGTTTCTGTGGGGGTTGCTCATGTAGGCCTAGTTAATTGCCTGCATGGCTGACTTTAGTCTCAGACCCAGAGGTCAAGCAATGGCCAAAGGCCCCCACTATAAATCACATTGTCAGCAGAGACTATGTGACCGGTCCCAAGGTCTTGAGGTAAAAAAAGACACTTAGGCAGAACATCCTAGGGACTCCCAGGTCAACTCCCAGGAGCTGAGCAAGAACCAAACCTTTCTTGGGAAAGGTTAATAATTTTTTAGGGAGGTGTCATCAAGATGGCAGTGTGAGAGGAGCTCTTGAAAACTCTCCAGGAAAGAACAACAAATTTGTCGACTAAAATCCAGGAAATCTCAAAGAAACACATAGTTGCAACTGAGAGACCCACATATCGCAAAAAATACCTAAAGACCCAAGAAAGGAAAGTGAATGAGAGAGAGAGGAGGGAAAGGAATAGTGAAAAGACATGCCACAGAGCATAAAGTGGAAACTGGCAGAGAAGAAACTAAGATTGAAGCCTGAGAGCATGGATAGAGATGCAGGACGACTCTGGGTAGGTTAAATGCAGAGAGCAAACATTAGCAGAAATGTGAACAACCAGAGTTGGGGCTGACAGCAGGTTGCTGTAGTGTGTTGCAGGCAGCAGAAGCATGGGAAGGGCATTCATGGTGTGTATGGGTATCTATAGTGCTACATGGGAGGCTAGAGCATGGCACTGATAACTAGAGGGCAGTGTGGGCAGTTGGAGAAAGGCACAGGTGGCTGGACTACAGGGAGGGTGACCAGAGTTTGAATTAGCAACAGGATCTTGAATTGGGTGGCTGGACTATGGGGCTGGTGACCAGAATGCTGGTGGCTAAAGCATGACGTGGCCCTGGATGGGGTGGAGCCCTAGCCAAAGCACCACACATCTTTGTACACAAAGCCTGGATGCTTCCCCTTGCTCTATCCCAGGCCCTACAACCAGCTCCATCCAGAGTCTGCATGCAGCCAGTGGCAACTGGGAAGGCACCATTACCCTGTGTTGCAAACAGACCTGTGTCTTTCCCAACAAACTTTCCCCAACCCTTTCTGCAAAAACTGGCAGAGAGATCCAGGGAAACTGTGAAATACAGGTGTCGCAGCTTCTGAATGCAGTGGGATCTCAGAAGCATAGAATACCATTGCCCACCATATCCTCCCAAAGAGGAGGCACACAGAGACAAAGACAACTGAGTCAAAGAAGAGAAGCCCACCTTATGGGAAGTCTCCCACAATGAAAAAACAGAATAACTAAGAGAAACTATTGTAAGACATTGCAACAACCAAACTGGAAAGTGAAAGAAAGGCCATCTACCAAGGAAGAAGTCATGCACAGAAAGAGAAACACTCAAACAGCAATGACTGTGCTAGGGAACCAAGCTGCTCAGAAAGAAAATGAAAAATCTCTACAAAAGGAACTTAAAGATATGGATATATTATAAGCTAAATGACACAGAATTCAAGATTGCAGTTCTGCAAACAATGAAAGAGATCAAAGAAAGGCAGCTAAATTTCTGCTATCATCATGAACAACACAGTAACTATCCATACCAGGAAGTTCATGAACAATAGACTACTTCAGGGGAAACAAATGGTCATTGATGTCCTTCACTATGGGAAGGCAACAGTACCTAAGACAGAAATTAAAGAAAAACTAGACAAAATGTGCAAGACCATACCAGATGTCATCTTTGTATTTGGATTCAGAAACCATTTTGGTAATGGCAAGACAACTGGCTTTGGCATGATTCACGATTTCTTGGACTATGCAAAGAATAATGAACCCAAACATAGACTTGCAAGACATGGCCTGTATGAGAAGAAAAATACCTCAATAAAATTAGTGGAAGGAATAACAGAACAGAATGAAGAAAGTCAGGGGGACTGAAAAAGCCAGTGTTGCTGCTGGCAAAAAATGAGGTGGAAATTGGATGACAGAAGGAGTAAAGATTCATTAGTGACTTTATCAGTGGTGATTGAACAGATTTCTCATGAGAGGACTAATAAACTAAGAACTTAAAAAACAAACCAAACAAACAAAAATCAGGTAAATGCTCTCAGAAAGAATATCTGAAAGCAAACAAGTAGTTAAACCAGAAATTAAAAATATTAAAAAAAAAAAACCACACACACATAGAAATTCTGGAGGTAAACAACACAATAAAAGAAAAACTGAAATAGCTACTATAGGAAGCAAATCTGACCAGATAGAAGAAAGAATTAGTGAAATCAAAGATAGAAATACAGAAATGTCTCAGGAAGAAGAAGAGAGAGACTTGAGAGTTAAAAGAAATAAAAGGCTCCTACAAGAATTATCTGATTTCACTAGAAAGAGCAACATAAACGTAACAGATATTTCAGAGGGAGCAGAGCACAGGACTGGCACAGAGAATTTGCTCAAACAAATAATGGATGAGAACTCCTCAAATCTATGTAAAGAACTGGAAGAGTAAATTCAAGAAGGAAACAGGACACCAAGGTACATTATACAAGATGTCAAAGGTCAAAGATAAAGAATCCTCAAGGAAGCCAGGGGGAAAACACCATACCTACAAAGTCTATCAAATTATCATCAGACTTTTCAACGGAAATTCTACAAGCCAGGAGGGAGTAGAATCATATAATCAAAATATTGAAATCAGAAAATTACCAGCCAAGAATAGTCTACGTAGATAAGATATCCTTTAGATATGAAGGAGGAATAAAGACATTTTCAGACATACAGAAGCTGAGGGACTTCTCTAGCATAAGGCTGGAATTTCAAGAAATACTGAGGAAAGATATTGAACCTAAAACAGAAAGTAAAAATAAATAGGGATAGGGAAAGTCGGGATGATTCGGTGGGTTAAGTGCTCACTTTGCAGCCCCAGGGACCAAGGATTGAATCCTGGCCCTGGCCCAAACGGACCCATATGCTGAACTGGGTAGTTTGGTGCTCACCGGGGTGAGACCTTGGTCCAGTTCCTGCCCTGTGCAGCCCCACACCCACCTGTGGAATGAAACTATGTGAAAAAATCAATGATGTGCAACTATGGAGACTGTTCTGAGGTCTCCCCGTTTTCTCTGTCTCTGTCTCTGTCTCTCTCTGTCAAAAACAATAAAAAAATAAATCTTTAAAAAAAATAAATAGGGATGAAGTGGGATAACAAAAACATAAAAGGGGAAGAAATTAAGATTTAAACTTTCAAAGAGAATGGACACAAATCATTCTTATGAAAAGGGAACACTGCACATATGAAACTCTCTTTTACATAAACTTCATGGTAACCACTAAAAAAAAAAAAATAATAAAAAAATAAAAATCAGAACTGAGACACTTAACAAGTAAAAAACAGGGAACAGAGGAGAAAAGCATAAGGTACCACCAAACTAATGAACTGACATAATTAAAATAGGAAAGAGCAAGTGAAACAAAGAGCCACCAGAAGACAAAAGATAAAATGGCTATAACAGATCCTCATATATCAATCATCACTCTAAATGAAAATGGACTGAACTCACCAATAAAAAGACACAGAGTAGCAAATTGGATTAAAAAACAAAACCTAACCTTCTGCTGCCTCCAAAAGATGCACCTCAGCCACAATGACAAATATAGACTCAAAGTGAAAGGGTGGAAAACAATACTCCAAGAAAATGGCATTAGAGGAAAGCAGATGAAGCTATACTTACATCTGACATAATCAACTTCAGGATCAAAAAGGAAATAAGAGACAAAGATGGACATTTCATAATGATAAAGAAGAAAAAACAATAAGAAAACATGACACTTAATATATATGCCCCAATCAAAAAAGCACCAAAATTTACAAAGCAACTAACAGATCCAAAAGAAGAAACTGACACAAACACAATTAGGTTACACCCCCCCTAGACAGTCATAGATAGCTCATGTGAACAGAAAATAACTAAGGAAGTATCAGCTTTAAATGTCACACTATAGCAATTGGACATAGGTCACATTTACAGGATATTTCATACTATAACACGTGACTATACATTCTTCTCTAGTGCACATTGAACATTCTCAAGGACAGAACATATGCAAGGTTACAAAGTTATCCCCAGCAAATTTAAGAAGATTGAAATCATGCCCAGTGTATTATTCTCTTGACCACAAAGCTTTGAAACTGGAGATCAACTACAAAAATAAAACAGAAAAAAACACATATAAAAAGAGATTAAGTAACATGTTATTAAAAAAAAATGACTGGATTAAAGAAGAAATAAGAGATTAAGGAAATACATAGAAATGAATGATGAGGAAAACACAACATACCAAAATTATTGGGATGCAGCAAAAGCAGTAATAAGAGGAAAATTTATATCACTACAGTCCTATCTCAAGAAACAAGAAAAATCACTAGGAAACTAGTAGCCTAACAACCTAAAGAACTAGAAAAAGATCAACCACAAAAATAAATAAATAAATAATACCTAAACAAAACAAAAAACACACCCAAAGTCAGGGGAAAGAAGAAAATAATAAAAATTACAGCAAAACTAAATGATAGAGAGAACAGAAGAAACATAGAAAAAATTAACCCAATAAAAAGCTGGTCCTCAAGGAGGGGGGTGGCAGGGGGAGTACTGAAAAACTAGATAAGCTTACCAAGGGAAAGTGAAAAAAGACACAAATAATCAAAATTAGCAATGAAAGAGGAGAAATTACAACTGATACTACCGGTATATAAATACGAAGAATCATAGGAGAATACTATGAATGGGTATAAGCCACCTAATTTAGCAATAAACAAGTTTCTAAAGACATACAGTGTACCTAGACTGAACCAAGAAGAACTGTATAATCTAAACAGATTGACCAACAGTTAGGAAATTGAAACAATTATCCAAACCTCCCCAAAGGCAAAAGCCCAAGACCAGACATTCTCACTAATGAGTTTTACCAGGCATTCAAAGTGAAACTAACACCTATTTTCCTCAAACTCTTCCAGAAATTTGAAGAAGAAGCAATATTTCCCAACTTATTCTTTAAGGTCAACATTAATATCAAAGCCTGGTTAAGGACATTGCAAAAAAAAAGAAACTATTTACCAATATCTCTTATGACAACAGATGCAAAAGTCCTAAACAAATACTATGAAATAGAATACAAAAATGCATTAAAAATATTATGCATCAAGATCAATTGGGATTCATCCCAGGGACACAAGGATGATTCAAATCGATTCATGTGATACACCACATAAACAAAATAAAAGATAAAAATCACATGATTATATCAATTGATGTAGAAAAAGCATTCAACAAGATAGAACATCTATTTATGATCAAAACACTTAATAAATAGGTATAGAAGGAAAGTACCTCAATGTAAGAAAGACCATGTATGGCAAACCCTCAGTGAATGTCATCCTGAATGGGGAAAAACTGAAACCTTTTCTTCTAAAATAAGGAACAAGACAGGAATATCTCTGTCACCACTGCTATTCAGCTTAGTAATTGAACTTGTAGCCAGAGCAACCAAGCAAGAGAAAGAAATAAAAGGCATCCAAATTGAGAGTGAACAAGTTAAACTATCACTTTTTGCAGATGACATGATTCTTTATATAGGAAACTCTAAAGACTCCACTAAAGCACTATAAGAAATAATAAACAAGAACCATAAAGTTGCAGGGTACAAAACATTGTACAAAAATTTATTGCATTTTTATATACAAATAATGAAAGTTCATAAAAAGAAATGACAAAATGAATACTTTTTGTGATCACAACAAAATAATAAAATACATAAGAATAAACTTAACAAATAACTTGAAAGATGTGAACACAGAAAATTGTTAAGATACTATTATAAGAAATGAAAGAAGACACAAAGACTTGGAAAGATATTCCTTGTTTCTGGATTAGAAGAATCAATACAGTTAAAATGGCCATATCACCCAAAGCAATATACAGATTAATGCAATTTCCAACAAAATTCCACAGACATTTTTTTCAAAAAATAGATTTTTTAAATCATCAGATTTATATGGAACCTAAAAAGAAGAAAACAACGCCTCTTCAAAAGTGGTGCTAGAAAATTTGGAAAATCAAATATAAAAGAACAAATCTGGACTGGGAACTGTCACCATATAGCAAAATTAACCCAAAATGGATCAAAGACCTCCACGTTAGACCCCAAACAATAAAGTGTATAAAAGAAAATATGGGTACTAAATTTATAGACTTTGGTTTCAGAGAGGACTTTTCTAACTTGACCTCAAAGGCAAGGGAAATAAAAGCAAATATAAATGAATGGGGCTTTATCAAACTAAAAAACTTGTGCACAGCAAAAGAAACCATCAACAAAGCAAAGAGACAACTACAGGATTGAAAATACTTGCAAACAATGACTCTGATAAGGAGTTAATGTCTAAATATATAAAGAACTCATCAACTCAAGAATGACAACAACAATATTAAAAAACCAACAACAATTAAAAAATAGGCTGAAGACCTGAACAGATATTTCTCCCATGAAGATATAGAAACAGCAGATTATATATATGTGTATATATACATATATACATATACACACACACTCAACTTTACTAGCTGTTAAAGAAATGCAAATCAAAACCACAATGAGATATCACCTCATACCTATTAAAATAGCTTTCATCAGTAAGACATACGGTAATTGTTACCAATAAATGTCACCCCAGGAAGCTAATGTGTACATATGTGTATGCATGTATGTGTATGTATGTGTGTGTGTGTGTGTGTGTGTGTGTGTGTATATATATATATATATATATGTAGATATAAATCAATTTCTGAACCCTAGTTATGCAGAATGTGCTTGCTTTTCACAAAACATTCACAAAAACTGACTACATCATAGGCCACTAAGAAAAATCTCAGTAGATTCCAAACAATAAAAATAACACAAACAGGATTCCCTGATTATTTTGCAAAAAAGTAGAAATTACTACCAAAAATTTGTAAAGACCTTTATATCTGGCAAAAAATGTAAAGACATGTCAATAAACATCTCTTGGGTCAAAGGGGAAATACAAAGTGAAATTATAGAATTTCTTAGGAATAATGATAAAAAAAGCTCAACATATTAGTTGACAGAGAAAAATGTATAGCACTGAGTTTGCTTAGGAATACAAATTTTAAAATAAACACACCCACCTCAAACAAGTACAAAAAGAGGCA
>PVKE010036684.1:0-16270 GCA_004027555.1 Craseonycteris thonglongyai | reverse complement strand
AAAAATAGTTTTGAACATATATATTTACTTATCTACCCATACCTCGCTGGAATGCACCTTATACTGAAACACAGTGTATAAACATAGTATGCATTTCACACCCCTTCTTCCCCCTTAGACTACGCCTATGACAAGTCGATCGCGACACACTTTTAAGATAAAAAGTAAATCTTATATACAGAAAAGTTGGCCACCCCTGCCCTATAAGTTCATCCATATTGTTACAAATGGCAAGATTTCAATCATATTATGGCTGAGTAAAATTCCAATGTATATGTACATCTTCTTTATCCATTTGTGTGTCAATGGACACCTAAGTAGCTCCCATATCTTGGCTATTATAAACAATACTGCAATGAGCATAGGGGTGCATGTATCTCTTTGAATTACTGTTTTTTGTTTTGTTTTGTTGGTTTTTTTGTTTTGTTTTGTTTTAATAATACCCAGAGTAGAATTGGTAAGTCATATGGTAATTCTATTTTTAATTATTTGAAAATTTTTATACTGTTTTCCATACTGGTTGCACTAATTTACAATCCTATCCACAGTGCATGAGAATTCCCTTTTCTCCACATCTTTGCCCACACTTGTCTTTTGTCTTTTTGATAACAGCCATTCTGATAGGTATGAGGTAATAATTCATTGTGTTTTTAATTTGCATTTTACAATGACTAGTGATGTTGAGCATCTTTTCATGTGCCTGTTGGCCATCTGTATGTCCTCTTTGGAGAAATATCTATTCAGAGCTTCTGCTTTGGTTTGTTTGTTTTTTATTGGATTGTTTAGTTTTATAATGTTGAGTTGTATGTACACAGAGGGTGCCAAAAAAAATGTATACACACTTTAAGAAAGGAAAAAAACTATATTAAAATTGTAATACTCAAAACTGACCAATAACAAAAGATGAATACAAGTCACATTTGATTTCTGCAATTACAGGAAGTGCTCAAAGTGGATCCCATTAGCAAACCGACGTTTCTGATTACCGCAAACTACCGCTTAAGCAACATTGACCAAAGTGCCCAATTTTATTGCTGCCCGTGCCATTTCAATTTACCATGAGTCTCAAAATTTATCATGAATGTGTGCAATTGTTAGGCGTGTTGGAGGTTCTGTTGCATGCTCACGCCTCCATTGTCACTGTACTTCCACAACATTCTCGAATTTCAAATACCACTTCAAGATCAACTCGCATACCTCGCACTGTGCTTCCACCATTTTCTTTGTTGTGTCTGTCACGTGGTAACACTAGCATTCATGTGATTAATGCCATCTTTTGAATCAAGTCATACTACACATTTCTACGGTAATTCAATTCAACTTCAAAAAGTAACATATAGATAACATCTCTTAAAATGTGTATAAACTTTTTGGGCATCCCCAATACATATTGGACATTAACCCTTTATTGCATATATCATTTGTAAATATTTTCTCTCATTCAGTAGGTTGTCTTTTATTCTTGTTGATAGTTTCCCTCACTGTGCAAAAGCTTTTTGTTTAATGTAGTTCATTTGCTTATTTTTGCTTTTGTTGTCTTTTCCTGAGGAGACATACCAAAAAAGTTTTGCTAAGACTTATATCAAAGTCTTATTGACTGTGGTTTCATTTAGGAGTTTATGGTTTAAGGTCATACATTTAGGTCTTTAATTTATTTTGAGTTTATTTTTGTATGTGATTTAAGAAAATGGTCTAATTCATATTTTTTACATATATTTATCCAGTTTTCCCACCACCATTTATTAAACAGACTGTCTTTTCCTGATTATATATGCATATATATACGTATATATATATATACACATATATATATATACATATATATGTGTATATATATATATATATATGTGTGTATATATATATATATATATATGCTTTGTCATGGATTAATTGACCATATAAGCAAGAGTTTATTTCTGGGCTCTCCGTTCTTTTCCATTGGTCTACATGTCTGTTTTTGTGCCAATACCATACTGTTTTGATTACTATAAATCTGTATTATAGTTTGAAACCAGAAAATGTGATACTTCTAAACCTGTTCCTCTTTCTCGAAATGCCTTTGGCTTTTAGGGTGTTTTGTGGTTCCATATACATTTTAGGCGTATTTGTTCTAATTCTTTGAAAAATGCCTTTGGTGTTTTCAATAAAGATTACACTGAATCTATAGATTGCTTTTGGTAGAATGGACATTTCATTATATTAATTCTTTTTTTCTTTAAGATTTACTTTATTGTTTTTTTGACAGAGACAGAGAGAGACAGAGAGAAGGGGGAGGGCCCAGAGCAGTCTCCATAGTTGTACATCATTAGTTTTCAACATGGTTTCATTCGACACAGGTAGGCAGGGGCCACACAGGGTGGGAACTGGACTGGGGGCCTCCTGCATGGGAGATACACCCCCACAAGCCAGGGGCCAAACCGGGGGGTGAGAACCAAACTGAAGGTTCTGCCACATGGGAAGCTCACCCCAGTTCAGCACATGGTGCACACAGGCCGGGGCCAGTCTTCAATCCTTGGTCCTCAGGGCAGTAAAGCGAGTGCTTAACCCCCTGAGCTGTCCTTGCTTCCCCAATGATATTATTTCTTTTAATCACAAACCTGGTATATCTGTCCCTTGTTTTGTAGGGGCTGGGGGGTTCTTCTACATTTTTCATCAATATATTATAGTTTTCAGAGTGCATGTCTTTTATCTCCTTAATTAAATTTATTCCTAGGTATTTTGTTCTTTTTAATACAATCATAATGAGTGTTTTCCTAATTTCTCTTCATAAGAAATAGCTAGCTCATTATTTATGTATAGACACGCAACCAATTTCCAAATATTAATTTTGTATTCTGCAACTTTGCTGAATTTATTTGTTCTAACAGTTCTTTTTCTTTTTCTGTTTGCTTGTTTGTTTAATATTGTTTTTGAAAGAGAGAGAGAGAGAGAGAGAGAGATACAGAGACAGAGAGAGAACTGAACTGGGGGAACTCCCCAGTTCAGCATATGGGTCCGCACAGGCTGGAGCCGGGATTCGCTCCTCGGTCCCTGGCACTGCAAAGTGAGCACTTAACCCACTGAGTCATCCCGGCTTCCCCTGTTTGTTTGTTTTTGGTGAAATCTTTAAGATTTTCTATAGTATCATGTCATCTGCAAATAGTAATGATTTTATTTATTTCCAATTTGGATACCTTTATTTCTTATTCTTATCTGATTGCTATTGCTAAGACTCCCAATACTATGTTAAATAAGAGTAGTGAGAGTGGGCCTTCTTGTCCTGTGCCTGATCTTAGAGATAATGTTTACAGGGTTTCACTGTTGAGTATGATGTTAGCTGTGGATTTGTCATATATGGCCTTTATTATGTTTCCTTTATTATAGAGGGAAATAGGTATGTTCTCTCTATTTCCACTTTGTTCAGAGTTTTTATGAAAATGGATTTTAAATTTTGTCAGATGCTCTTTCTGCATCTATTGATATAATCATATAGCTTTTCCCTTTATTTTGTTTATGTGGCGTATCACGCTGATTGATTAGTGAATACCTAACAAACTTAAATGGCTGGAATAAATCCGACTTGATCATGGTGTTTGATCTTTTCATGTATTGCCAAATTTGTTTTGCTAATATTTTGCTGAGAATTTGTGCATCTATGTTTATCAGGGATATTAACTTATAATTCCCTCCCCTCTTTACCCCTCCCCCCCCCAAAAAAAAACCACACACCTTTTTTTTTGTATTGTCTTTGTCTAGTTTTGGTAGCAGGGTAATGTTGGCTTTGTGGAATAAGTTTGGAAACTTTCCCACCTCTTTAATATTTTTGGAATAGTTCAAGAAAGATATGTATTAATTCTTATTTGAATGCTCAGTAGAATTCAACTGTGAAGCCGTCTGGTCCTGGACTTTTGTTTGTTGGAAATCTTTTTTTTTTTTTCTTCAAAATTTGATTCAATTTTGTTTCTAGAAATCTGTCTGTTCAGATTTTGTTTCTTCCTGATTCAGTCTTGAAAGATTATATGTTTCTAGAAATGTGTTTCTTCCAGGATGTTCAATTTGTTCATAGCGTTCTCTTCTAATCCTTTGTATTTTTGTGGTGTTGGTTATCACTTTTCCTCTTTCATTTTTGATTTTACTTATTTGGGGTCTCTTTTCCTTGATGAGTCTGGCTAAGGGTTATCTGTTTTTGTTTATATTTTAAAAGAAACAGCTCTTAGTTTTGTCAATCATTCTACTTTTATTTTCATTCTCTATATCACCTATTTCTGTTCTGATCCTCATTATTTTCTTTTTCCTACTTATTTTGGGCCTTGATTTTTCTTATTTTTCTAGTTCCTTCAGGTATAAGGTTAAACTGTTAGAGCTTTTTCTTGTTTCTCAAGGTATACCTGTATTGCTATCAATTTCCTTCTTAGAACTGCTTTTGCTGTATCCTAAACATTTTGGATCATTGTGTTTCCATTTGCGTTTATCTCAAGGTATTTTTTATTTCCTCCTTAATTTTTTCATTAACTCATTGATTATTTAGTAGCATGTTGTTTAGCCTCCATGTGTCTATGTTTTTTCCAGTTTCTTCTCGTAATTCATTTCTAGTTTCATACTATTGTGATCAGAGAAGAAGTTTGATATGATTTCACTCCTTTTAAATTTACTGAGACTTGTTTTGTAACCTAAATGCAATCTGTCCTGAAAATGTTTCATGTGCACTTAAAAAGAATGTATATTCTGCTGATTTTAGGTGAAATGTTCTATAGAACATCTGTTAAGTTCATCTGATTTAATGTCATTTAAAGCTACTATGTCCTTGTTGATTTTCTGACTGGATAATTTATCCATTGATGTCAGTGTTATTAAAGTCCCCTATTGTGTTACTGTTGATCTCTCCCTTTACATTTGTTAATATTTGGTTTCCATATTTAGGTGCTCCTATGTTAGTTATGTAGATATTTACAAGTGTTATATCCTCTTGCTGTATTGATCCCTTTATCATTATGTAATGCCCTTTTTTGTCACATATTACAGTCTTTGCTTTAAAATCTAATTTGTCTGATGTAAGTATTTGCTACCCCAGCTTTCTTTTTATTTCCATTTGTAAGGAATATCTTTTTCCATCCCTTCACTTTCAGCCTGTGTATCTTTTAATCTGATGTGGCTTTCTTGAGGCAGCATATACATAGGTTTTGTTTTTTATCCATTCAGCCCCACGACATCTTTTATTGGAGCATTTATTCCATTTAAATTTAAAATAGTTATGGGTAGCTTTGTACTTATTGACATTTTATTGTTTTCTGAGGTTTGTTTATTTTTAAGATTTGTTTTTATTGTTTGAGAGAAGGTGAGAGAGAGATAGAGGGAGAGAAAGAAAAGTTGGGAGGGCCCAGAGCAGTCTCCATAGTTGTACATCATTAGTTGTGATTTGGTTTCACTACACAGAAGTGGATATGGGAAATGCTGGGCAGGAATTGAACCAGGGGTCACCCACATGGGAGGCAAAAACCTTCACCACAATGCCATCACAGTGGTTACCATTGCACCACTTTTTTGTATTTGGGTTTGCATGGGCCAGCACCGGGAATCAAACCCTGGACTTCATGATTATGAGGCAACAATTAACTATCCCAGCATCCCATTCTGGTTGCTTTTGTAGTTCCTATCTGTTGCTCTCTTCTCAAGTGCACTGATGACTTTCTTTGGTAATATGTTTGGGTTCTTTTTTCTGCATTTTCCGTGTATCTATTACAGGTTTTTGCTTTGTGGTTACCATAAGATTTATACATATAACAAGCTATGTTTATAGCAGTCTATCTTAAGATAGTGATTGCTTAATTTCAAATGCACTCTAACCATTTGGTAATCTTTTTGATTTTTGATTTTTATTAAATTTATCAGAGTGACATTGGTTAGTAAGATTATATAGGTTTCACATGTCTAATTCTATAATATATCATTTATATATTACATTCTGTGATCATCATCCAGAGTCAGTTCTCTTTGTATCACCATATATTTGACCTCCCTCTCTCATCTACCATCCTCCTCCCTTTTTGCCCTTTGGTTCCACTAAACTGTCGTCTATGTCTATGACTTTCTGTTTCTTTGTTCGTTTGTCACATTTCTTTGTTGTTTTCCATTTTATATCCTACATATGAGTGAAGTCATATGGTTCTTGACTTTTTCTGTCTTATTTTGCTTACCATGATAATTTCAAGACCCATCCATGTTGTCGCAAATGACAATATTTAATCTTTTCTTATGGCTGAATAATATTGCATATGTACTATATCTTCTTATCCAATCACCTATTGAAGGACACTTTGGTTGTTTTCATGTCTTGGCCACTGTGAATAGTGCTGCAACAAACACTGGGGTACATATGTCTTTGCAGAAAAGAGTTTTCAGATTTTTGGGGGTAGATATCCAGATGAGGAATGGTTGGGTCATATAATAATTCTGTTCTTAATTTTTTGGGAAAATCCATACTGTTTTTCATAGCGGCTATACCAATTTACATTCCCACCAGCTATGCATGAGGGTCCCTTTTTCTCCATAGCCTCCCCAACACTTGTTATTATTTGTTTTCTTGATGATAGCCATTCTAACAGGTATAAGGTGATATCTCATTTTGGTTGTATTTGCATTTTCCTAATAGCTAATGAAGTTGAACATTTTATTCGTATATCTGTTGGTCATTTGTATGACTTTTGAGAGAAGTGTCTGTCAACTCCTCTGCCCACTTCTTAATTGGACTGTTTGATTTTTTTGTTGTTGAGTTGTAACTTACATGTTTTGGATATGAACCCATAATGGGAGGCAGTGTTTGCAAATATCATCTCCCATTTGGTTGGCTGACTCTTTGTTTTGTTGATAGCTTGTTTTGCTGTACAGATAATTTTTAGTTTGTTATAGTTCCAGTCATTTATTTTTGTTTTTACTTCCTTTGTCTTTGAGGTCAAATTCATAAATTTCTCTCTGAACCCAAGTTCCTTAAGTTTAGTACCAATGTTTTCTTCTATGTAATTTATTGTTTCCAGTTTTATGTTTGGTCTTTGATCCATTTTAAGTTAATTTTGGTATGTGGTGGCAGATCACAGTCTAAATTTATTCTTTTGTATGTGGCTCTTCAATTTTCCCAGCATCATATATTGAAGAGAATTTCATTTTCCCATTGTATGTTTTTGGCACCTTTGTCAAAAATTATCTTTCCATATACATGTGGGTTTATATCTGGGTTCTCAATTCTATCCCATTGGTATGCGTGTTTGTTTTTCTGCCAATACTAGGCTGTTTTAATTATTGTCTCTTTGTAGTATAAATTGAAGTCAGGAAATGTGATGCCTCCAGCCTTGTTCTTTTGTCATAGGATTGCTTTGATTATTTGGGGGTTTTTTTGTGATTCCATACAAATCTGATGATTCTTTGTTGTATTTCTTTAAAAAAATGTCAGAATTTTTATGGGGATTACATTAAATCTGTAAATTGCTTTGGGTAATATGGTCATTTTAACTATGTTGAGTTTTTAATTCATGAACACAAACTATCTTTTCATTTCTTTGTGTCTTCTTTAATTTCTTTTAATAATGTCTTATATTTTTCAGTGTATAAGTCCTTCATATTCTTTGTTAAATTTATTCCTAGGTATGTTATTCTTTGTGTTGTAATTGCAGAAGTTTTTTATTTCTTTTTCTGAAGTTTCATTGTTAGCATATAGGAATACAATGGATTTTTGTACATCGATTTTGTGTTTTGCAACTTTACTGTACTTGTTTATTGTTTCTAATTGTTTGTTGTTTGTTTGTTTGGTGGAGTTCTTAGTAAGTTGTCTTCTCTTTTTTACATATTTGTGTGTGTGTATGCACGTGTGTTTATCCTTTATGATGTTTTTAAGTGTGTAGTGCCCTATTTTGTATTGGTTTTGCCAGTTCTTGCTTCTGTCTATTATCTTGCTGCTCCTTGTTTTGTATCCTTTTGACTTTTTGTTTCAGGTCTAATAGCCTCCTTCAGTATTTCCTGAAACACAGGCTTTATGGTAAAAAAATATATATATATATATCCTTCAGTTTTTGTATATCTGGAATGGTCTCTATTCCTTCTTCATAGCTAAAGAATAACTTTTCTAGATATATTATTCTTGGCTGGTAATTTCTTTCCTTCAATAGTTTTAATACTTGATTCCACTCCCTCCTGGCTTGTAGAATTTCTGCTAAAAAGTTTGATGATAATCTAATGGGCTTGCCTTTATAGGTTGCAGTCTTCTTATCCCTGGCTGCCTTGAGTATTCTTTGTTTGTTGTTAATTTTTTATAGCTTTGATATAATGTGCCTTGGATAAGACCTGTTGGGATTGGGGTAGCTAGGTGTTCTGTTTGTTTCTTGGAATGTGAAGATCCAGTTCTTTTCACGTATATGGGGAGTTCTCATCAACTATTTGTTTGAATAGACTCTCTGTGCCCTTCCCTTTCTCATCTCCTTCTAATAAACCCATTATTCTTAAGTTTCCCCACTGATGAATTCAACTAGTTCTTGGAGAGTTCTTTCATTTCTCTTAACCCTTAAGTCTCTCATCCATAGAGTCATTTACATATTTCTACCTTCAATAGCACTAATTCTTTCCTCCATCTAGTCATCTCTGTTTCCTAAGCTAGCCATTTCATTCTTCATCTCTTTTTTTTTAGTTTTTCATCTCCAGAATTCCTATTTGGTTCTTTTTTCAAATTTCAATCTCTTTGGTAAAATATTAATTTTGTTCACTTATTTCATTTCTGAATTCATTAAATTACCTTTCTGAGTTTCCGTGCATCTCATTGAGTATTTTTGAGAAACGACAATCTCTGTCAATTATGTCCCATACTTCCATGTCTTTACGTTCATTTTTCTGGAGATTTTTTATTTTCTTTCTGAGCAGCTTTGTTCCCTTGGTTATTCATAGCATTTAATGTGTTCCTCTTCCTGGGCATTTATCTACAGGCGTGGATTCTGCATCAGGTAGATATAAAGAAGTCTTTCTTTTGCTTTCCAAAAGGTATTGCTGGAGCATTTTATTTTCTCTCTTAAGCTGCAGCATTCTATTTTTTTCTTGTGTTATTCCATCTTCTTGCAGTGAAACATTTCCTGGGAGGTTGGCTTCTTCTCTGTGACCAGGTTGTCTTGATCTCCGTGCACCATCCCCCTGGGAGGATGTGGTGGGTGATGGGGCTCTGAGCATCTGAAACCCAATGCTGCCCCTATAGCCAGAGGCAGCAGCTCTTGTGTGTCTCAGCTGCTCTGGGCACCATTGCTAGTTTCAGCTGAGAAGGGTGGGGCAGTGTGCATTTGGAAAAGTAGCAGGTGTGTTTGTGGCTCTGGGCAATGGCAGATCCCAGGCCACAGCTGTCTTATCCCTACAGCTCTTTCCCTGTTGCTGAAACTAGCCACACTCTGCAACTATCTCCCTAGTTCTCAGGGCTGTAGATATTCTGCTCTTTAATCCAACACTCATTGCTGCAGTTTGTTCTGGGCCCCATCAAAACACTGAGAGGTTTGGGGAGGCTGCCAGGCTCTATGTCTTTGTTTTCTGCTTGGAAGTAAGAGCAATGAGAGCTCTTCCATATTTGTTCTTTGCCTTGAGGTCTCTGCCTTGAGCACTTGCTCTGGCAGAAATGCTCAGGGCCACAGAAGGCCACCTGTTTTCTCACTAACTCCTTGCCTCTCCTGAGGGACCACAGTGAGCACCATCTCTGCACTTCCCCCTTCCCTCCTACTCCGTTCACCCCAGTTCTCCCACCTTCTCAGTTTTCAATGCACAGTTATCTAGGCATGTTTTTACGTTGTGTGGAGAGTTCTTTGTTCAATTATAGCTCTTCAATTTGTTGTAATTTCTAGATTTCAAATTCTTCTCATGCTGCCATTTTAATGACATCTCCCATTTGGTAATCATAATCTTAAAAACTCTGCAGTTGATATTTGTGTTTTTGTGGACTGTGTAAAGATAGAATGCTATCCCATTATTTCTATATCTAGGGCCTCAGTGACAGTATTTAATCCTTATGATTATTTGGTACTAGTTTGTTTATTTAGCTTAAGCTAAATAAATAGCTGCCCACGGTTGTATGCTAGATTGCCAACTCTCTGCAGGCAAAATATAACTCACATTGTAAATCTAGATGTCTTTATTGTTTTTGATGATAATGATGATGATTGGGTACCTCCAATATCCTACCAATCACTCCTATCAAAAGTGTTGTCATGATGTGGTATTAAGTTTCCAGAAAACTTCGCTTTCTTTATTTCAACAAATAGTAGTAGAAAAAAAAAATCATCAAAGCTATACAGTGGGACAAGCCTGGGTTTCAGCAATAAAGACAGGGATATTCAGGGAACAATAGTGCCCCATTAAACAACATGGAACCTATGAGCATAGATGTTTTGCATCCAAAGTCTACTGATGTCACTGCTTGTGATGCATGTGACTATGCACTCTCTGAATACGGGCTGCCTTTCGACACGTATGTCCTAATGGGCCCACCTTAGACAACATTGGTAGTACAATAGACATAGAAGGTCCACAAACATCTGAGAAATGAGATCTCTGCTTTTATCTCCAATCTGCCCTTTTCTTCTGAGTGACCTAAAGAAACTAAGTAGTAAGTAAATTCTCTTGGCAAGTTTTGCTGAATGGAAAAAACAAGCCAATCAAAACAAATAACAACCTCCCTTTTAGAAATCTTTTTTATTTCTTTAATTTACTTCACGATACCAACACATCCTTCCCTGGCATCCTCCCATTCCTATTTCCAGCACAGTGATTGCCTGAGGGAGTGGTTGGGAAATGAATGTGATACCTGCTCTCTAGGGCTGTGCTCATTCACTTGCAATAGTTTAAGTCTTGGTAACTCAAAGGTTCTCATAAATCTTGTGTACTGTGTACCTGCTCCCAGAGTTCTCTTTCCAGACCTTCTACCCTATGCCTAAGTAATGAAGAGTCATTGTCCCACGTTCACTCCAGTCATCATTACTGGGGTTAGACCTTCAAGTCTCACTTCGTATTTTGGCACTGTGACAGCAGTTTCAGAATTCAATTCTCAAAGTTTAACCCCAGGCACCCAAAAAGCTAGTCAAGTGGGTTCCAACCTTTTACAAATACATTCAGCATTATCTACAAAATGAACACAAATACTCAAATAGCTAAACTTTTGTCAAAGCTTTTTCTAAATGAAAAAATTTTGTCCATCATATCCAACATTAACTTTAACCACTTTAGAATCTTTCTTAAAAGAATGGTGTTAATGTTAGAAAGGATATTAAGAAATGTACTATCTTTCATTTCTTAGATGGGGAAACTGAGGCTTAAAGAGGTAAAATGACTCACTCAGGAAAATCATGCTCCAAAATTTCCTTTATATCAATAATCCTTTTATACTAATGATATTATTTATACTAAAAATTCTTTTGTACTAATAATATTATTTGATTAAAATAAAGAACCCAAGTCCTTATATACACTTCATCGATGAGGCTGGAGTGACTTGTCACAGTGTGAAAACCACACTAATTGGGCGTCCTTTCTGCGAGGATGCTATTACTCTTCTTAATTTCAATCTGACAGTGGAGTAGGCAGAGACTGCTCACAAATGGTCACAAGATGTGATTTTCCTGCTTCATAAAGACAACTTGTAAACCCAAGAGAAGGATTCCTCCCTGACGAAGCCTTCCTGGAAAATGCCACTTTAATCCATGAACCAGAGAAAAGAAGTGGAGACAGGCCCAGTCTTAAAGGCTAGCAGTTCTTAATCACTGCTCAGTTTGCTCGTTCTGCATCTGGAAGGAGATAATTGTGGAGTCAGCTAACGAACTTAGTCTTGCTTAAAAAAATTTGTCTCAGCATTTGTGATTTCTTGGTTCTTCTAGGACTTAGGGTGGGCTTTGGGGAGGAGAAAGGCAAAAGTACCAAATGTGAAATATGCATAAGACACTAAGCACATGGAGAGCGCAAGGGTGCTACAGCGACCACTCCCAGCCCAGCACCCCCCAGGCTCCCCACCCCCAGCCCCGCCAACTCCTGCTGCCACATAGAACACTTTGACTTCCTAATTCAATAGCCTCCATCCACAGAAATTCCCAGGGAGGCACCCCACCCCAATTATCTCTATTTTCCTTGCATTCCCAACAACTGCACAGAAGTAAGAAAAGGCTTTCAATGCAACTGTGGAAGATAAGATCTTGAAATATTAATCATTGTGTTTCCTTGCTTTCCAGCACTTCCTGACCTTTCCCCTAGTGGGCAGAACTGTCTATTTTGCCTGCAGAATATTTAGGATTGTTATGACTGAAAAACAGAGAAAGGTAAGGTTATCTTTCAAAATTTTTGTTTCCATTCAAGGCAGATAGGAGCGTTTATGCTCAAAGATTGCAGGTGGCCAGTACCAGGAGGTCTGGTGGAGGCCTGGCTGGCTCAAAGCAAGAGCACACAAACTCACCCCCAAATCTTCAGGGCTAGGCAGGGGCTTCCTATGACATGTTCCCACATACCAAACCAGATGAGCCCCCCAAGATGAGAGAAATCACTGCATCTATGTGAACTGCCCCTGTAGATGGCCCCTTTGTCAGTAGCCCAAGCACACGGGAAGCTGGACCCCTGGGCCCTCAGAAGGTGGTGGAAGTGAAGGAACAGACCCAGCAGTAGTACCTGAATGGAGCAGGGCTTGGGGTGGACAAATTCACCCTGTAACACAGCAGACAGTGGTGTTTCCAGATGGATAGAATATATTGAAACAAAACAAACAAACAAAAGAAAAGAACACATTTTCTGCCACCAGCCTTTTTACATATCTTAGGATTCTGTAGAGATGCTTGCTAAGTGAATCGTGAGCCAGGGATGCTGGTGGTATTTATTGTCAGTCTCCATTTGTTTGTCTGTGCCAGGCTAGTACTGTGCACTTCCAAACCACTATTTCATTTCATCTTTATGATAACCCAATAGAGTGGATAATATTTTATGGATAAAGAAACAAAGACTCCAGTGCTACTGACCTTAACCACGACCCTACATTACCTCTTAACAAGCTTGGACAATAGAGAAAATGGATAATACACTTCTCCAAATATTCTACTTCCTAAAATACATCAATTTTTAATGATGGAGTCGCTTTTAAATACAGCGATCCCTCGTTTTTCGTGGTTAATGGGGATCAGAACCTTCCGCGAAATCTGAAAAACCGCGAAGTAGGATTTGCCCCTAGGAATTTTCTCATGGGTCGATGTGGCACCGGAAACCCATCACGCGCCTTTATGAGCCTGTGGGATGGACTCTGAGTCAACTCATCTCTTTGTTTGACATGCAGGGATCCTTCTCTCTCGCGCATCAACATGAAACAACGCTCCTTTCCGCCATGTGGCTGCCGACATGGTTGTATTTTTTCATTTTTATTTATTTATTTTTTTTAATATATATTTTATTTATTTATTTATTTTTGACAGAGGAGAGAGAGAGAGAGAGAGAGAGAGAGAGAGAGAGAGAGAGAGAGAGAACCGAATCAGGGAAGCTCCCAGTTCAGCACATGGTTCCGCACGGGCCGGGGCCGGGACTCGATCCTCGGTCCCCGGTGCTGCAAAGTGAGCGCCCAACCCACTGAGCCATCCCGGCTTCCCCTCATTTTTATTTTTTGATGAATATTTTGGAAAAACTCGCGAAGCGCTGAAGCCGCAAACCATGAAGCGCGAAGTGACGAGGGAACACTGTAAATATAGAAAACTACAATTTCCATTGGTACTTGAAAGTTCCTCTATTAAGCAAAATAAAAATAAGACGTACTAAGACCCAGTTCTGAAGTTGACCAATATGCTAATTTAACACAACTTCATACAAGGAAGTGTCTCCTTAGTCACTCAAATGAGAGCCTAAGCTTCAAAAATGGTTGTTTAAGGAACTAGTCAAAGACCAACAGCCTTGGGTCTTAACTTCTCCCTCAGGGCCTGGTGTCCTGCCAGATTGTCCACGGCAGGGAGCTGGCCCCTGCACCCTTCCCCAGGCAACCCCTTTAGGGCAATGAGCTTTTGGAGAACTTTGCCAATGGCAAATGAGTCACAAAGGAGATAAGCTCTTCATTAGTATTCAAGTCCTAACCTTCCCAAGAGAGCTAGCTGGGGAAACCCCTATACACATCATAAATGAAGAGCGTAGTTCTCCATGTGATCCCTCCCCAACTCAGCAGTTTCATGCAGCAGAATGGGTGGGCGAGTAAACGGACTAGGTCGTAAGCCTAATTTTAGGAGGTTTGGGCTATGTGCAAATAGTGTCCTTGGATTCATTTTCCCCCGTGCATGTAAAGCAACACATTTTTGTGCCATTTAAGAGAAAAGAATATCAGTCAGTGTAAGCTTCCAATGGCTGGCTGACAACCTTGAGCACTGGGTATGTTGGAACTCATCCAGAGTTCGCATAAGGAGTTCATTTGGAGTTAGTCAGAAAGGGAAGTAGTTGGCCCAGATCCTGTTCCACATAGTCAGGACAAGGAGCAGAGATTCACTTCAAAAATTGCTGGAGGGTGGCTCTGCAGGCCCATTTGCCAAGCACCTTTTGACCTCCACTTTTTTCTCTACCTGATGCAAGAAGAACCATTAGCTGTCCAGGTATTTCCTCTAACAAGCCAATGATTCAATACCACAATTAAATCAAGTGAAGGTTAATTCCCCTTTTTTCTCTATATCCCTTTTATAAAGAGCTATTATTTCTGCAGACTCTAGATATTTTGAGCTTCCTCTTCTTCTGCCTCATCAGTCCTACTTACCCTCTCTTTGAGTTTTAACTTATTGAACTGAGACTGAGTTTACTACAAAAATGAAGAACTTTACATTTGTTAAAGAACAAAATCATCTTATTTTTCTAATCTTACTCAGTATTTCAGAGTAGTAAAAATGTCATGTTTCAAAATGATAATAGCCATTTTTATTCTGAAAATAACAAGTAATCAATGTAAAAGATTAGACAATGCAGAAAGGGATAAAGAAAAAAGTAAAAAATAATCTCAAATCCCACCACTGGAGAAAATTACCACCATTAATATTTTAATGCATGTGATTTTGTCTTTTGTTTTCTGTTTTTTATAAGATGTAGTTACAAATTTCCTAGTAATCTGATTTTTTCTATACATATTTTAGATGTTTCATGAGACAAAAATAAATCAGCATCACTGTTTTTAAGCAGTATATAGTGCCATAATGTATGAATGTGCTTTCATTTATTTATATTAATAGACTTTTTGCTAATATAAGTAATACTGCAATAAACTGCTTCACTTGTCCATTTTTCTAATTATTTCCTTGAGATAAATTCCTATTAACAGATTTTTCTAGATCAAATCATGTACTTTTCTTTAAGGCCTGTGATACATATTATGGAGTTTCCCTCCTTTCAGAAAACTTGTAGTCATTTACAACCTTACTAACTTCATAAGAGTGCATTTTCCCCTTATACTCTCAAATACTTTTCTTGTTTGCCCATTTTAGAGATAAAAATTGGTATCTCCATATTGTTTTATTTTTCTTTGTCTATTAAAGTTGAATATGTTTTCAAATGCTCATAGCTATTTGTACTTTTTTTCTCTTTTGAATTGTCTATTCTTTCTTGTGCTTATTTTTCTATGGGTATTTATATGTATTTTCCTGATTTGTAGGAACTCATTACATACAAAGATGACATTTTCTAAACCGTATTTCAGGGAACGTGATTGCCCTGTGAGATATTAGTAGCTGTGCTGGAGGGGAGGGGGAGGGGCTGGTAAAAGATTCCATGGTAAGATTTAACACATCATTTCCTAAACTTAGTTGACCATCAAACATTTTTTCTCACAGAACACCCATTAACATCATTCAGGACACTGGTATTCTGGGCAATAACATTTGAGAAAGTGTTCTGTAAAGGCTATTAATGTTTTATTTGTTACATATGTAGCACAATTTTTCCCCATAAACATTTGCCTTACTCCACATGATTTTTTTCCCATATAACTTTTAGTTCATGTAGTCAGTACTTTCCACTGCAGTTTAGTAATTTAAATGTATGCACCCTGGCATCATAGTTGTTTGGTCTGAATCCTACCACCATCCCACATGTTAGGACCTTGAGGAAATTACTTCACCTCTCTTTGCCTCAATTTTACCATCTAGAAAATGGGGAAAATAAATTAGAAATACCTATAAAGTTATTGTGAGGATTAAATAATATAGCTAAAGCACTAGAATTGTGTTTGACACAGAGTGTCAAATAATGATGATTATGACAACAGTTACTCCCTGGAAGATATAGAAAGTCTTTTCTC